>JAEIIO010003326.1:0-14099 GCA_018874655.1 Drosophila diplacantha | reverse complement strand
AGTCTCTCCGCGGCTCTTCACCCGTTCGGTTGTGTCTTAATAATCCCGTGTTAAAAAGTGTGTAAATAAGTGAGTTAATAACTGTGTGAAGAACCTCTGCAGGACTTAATCATTGATGAATCTCAGCCAGGTCTGTAGTGTCCCAAACGCGGGTAAGTCCCAACCAAGAATATTATCCTATATGTAAGGCTGGTAGCACCGATTGGTAAGAATTTATTTAACCATTGGCTATAAACTAAAAGCAAAGTTATTGATTAAGAGCATCAGCTGCTTGACCTACCACTTAACTAGGGGGTTACAAATTTACGTATTGAACTTATGGACTATGTTTTGGGTATGATATTGGTTTTGTGGAGGAAGGAGAGGATTTGGTTTGAGTTTTGTTGGGGTGTCTTGGCTCCTGCCAAGCACCACGTCGGATGTTATTGGTTTTTGGTTGCCAGCATGATTCGGGGCTGACCCTATGGGAAAAAGTTTTGAGTTTGAAATAAACGCAAACCCAAGTACCCACCAGACGACAGTTGCTGTTGTTTAAACATATTATCTTTATTATTTAACAAAAGTGTGGAGAATGTTCGGCGAATGGAAGTCACTCTCAGAGAGCTAAATGGAATTGCAACCGAGTGGAGACCCGTTGGTTGAACTCTGGAAAAGATGTGGATTGTTTTGTTCACACAAGCCCCTTCTCAGCACTACGAATAGGGGAGTACATATGAAATAGTATGCGGGTACAGATACGGATGTGTGGGCATAAATACAGGATAACAGTAGAGAGATACATGCACGTAACACTAGGATAACTAGGATAACTGGTAGTATAGTATAATATAGTATATAGCATAACATTATCATAACAACTAAGGACTTTTGGCAGCCTTATCGACTAAGTGGGATGCAAAACACAAAAAAAAACAGAAAAATCAACAGCTTAGCGAGGCAATCACGCTCGACATGGAAATATATACGAGTTGGCAATACATCTTACGGATTAGGGAACTAACTACTTCTCGGTGCCACTCGCATTGCCCGGCGGCGATCCTGCGCCCGTGGTGGGCATGCTGCTCTTGCGCTGCGCCTGCGAGATCTGCACGATCCTCGAGAGCGGTGAGTGGGTGCTGCTGGTGCTGGGTCTCGTGCCCGCCGGCAGCGGCAGCAGTCGCTGTGCCGAGGCTGGCCCCGACTCCTCTGTGAGACCACCAACACCGCTTGTAGGTCCTCCAACCCCTGAGCTTCCGCCGGTGGGCGAGGTGGGCGACAGTTCGCGTGCCAGCGGCGAGGGCCGCAGCGAGAGGCGTCGCTGGAGCGCCGATTGCGAGGAGGAGGAGGAGGAGGAGGGCAAGGACTGCTCCGCCAAACTGGCGCCAGGTGGTGGGGCCTGGCCTGGGGGGATTTGCAAAGCCGTTGGACGCACGCTGAAGCGACGCCGGAACTTGCTCTGGCCCGAGGTGGCGTTCGATGGACCCGAAACGGACGGCGACTGGCCCTGGCTGACGCCCGCTCTCTCGGTATAGCTGGGCGGGGGCTCCAGCAGGGATCTGGCCGTGGCACCTGCTCCTGCTCCTCCGCCGCCGGGCGACATGGTGCCCACAATTGTGGAGCGACGGGCGTAAAGCCGATTGGCAGCCGCCGCCTGCAGGGACCTGGTCTGGTCGCCGGCAAAGAGCGAGAGGATGGGCGGCAGCTGCGGGGGATCCAGCCCAGCGTTGCCCATCTTGCGCTGCTTCCGGCCACCCTTGGAGCCGGTCGCCGTAGCCGCCGCCGCCTGCTGCTGCTGCTGCTCGTCCAGCACGGCATGGGTGTGGACCACCTCCAGGGCACGGATCAGATCCGCTATGGTGGTCTGCTCCAGCACATTCATGTCCTTCTCGGAGGTCACCGAGAAGATGCTGCTGCGGCGCGGTGCCGAGGCCACCGAGGAGGCGGACCCAGCGGCCGTGGCTGGGAAGAGGCTGCCGCGACGAGCGGCCACCGCCGCCATGGCCGCCGAGCCGGAGCCACTGTTGGCCAGGCTGCCGCGTCGCATCTGCATCTGGGCCAGGGCTTGCGCGGTGGGCGGATACATGCTGCCGCGACGGGCCGAGGGCACCGGATTCTGGGTGTAGATGCTCTCGCGACGCCGCTTGCCAGCCGCCGCGCGACGTTGGTAGGCTCCGCTGCTGGCTCCTGGCGCTGGACCGGCGCCGCCATCCTCCAACTGGAAGCCCATGTTGGTCAAGCCGCCGGCGCCGGTGGCCAAGCTGCCGTTGGACTCGAAGGGCGGCGGCAGGCCACGACCGTTGCGCAGATAGGACTGGCTGGAGGCCGCCGTGACCGTGTTGCTGTAGTAGTCCAGCGGCGATCGGGGCTGTTGCTGCGAGGCGATGCCCTCGGGCACCGACACCACCGACAGCTTGCGCTCCACATCCTGCGAGGGTCGCTTCTTCTGGAAGGGGAACAGGCGGCGCAGGCCGTCCGGCATGGAGAACTTCTTGACGCGTCCCGCTCCCGCTGGCGAGGTCTTCTTGAGCTGCTCCTCCAGGGCGTCCGGCTCCAGGTGCACCATCGTGGCACCGTTGGGCCGCTGCTGGCCCTTGTAGCGCTGATTGAAGGCCTCCTGGATCTGCTGGTTGTCCCCACTCCACGTCCACTCGTTGTGCTGGTTGGAGCGCAGCGGCCGCTCGCTCTGCCAGCGCGGTGCCTCCAAGTTGAAGTCGGAGCAGGCACGGGCCCGCGGGCGTCGCGGCGTGGAGAACTCGTTGACCGTGGAGAAGGACCATTCGCTGGCCAAGATCTGCGAGTCGGAGAAGCCATGGTAGCCGCCATACAGCGCCGCATCCTCCTGCTCCGCTGGCGGCGGCTTCACCGTCGCCAGAGCACTGACCACCTTGGCCAGCAGATCGGTGGTCTGGCGGTATGCCTCCGCCGTCTCGAACGTCTTCTCGCGATCCAGCTTGCTCAGCTCCGTGTCGGAGCTGGCGTGCACCATGATGCCGGCCTCCTGCTGCTGGGCGGCAGCCAGGTCGGCGCAGACGGAGAAGGCCCGCTTCCGGCTGGGAATGGGAGCCGGCTCCACGCGATACATGCTGAGATCCGGACAGGAGGCGGAGCGGGGCAGCGTATAGGCGATATCTATGTCGGTGTACACGGGCTGAGAGGGATTAATGGCATTTTCGAGGGTTCGAGGGTTCGAGGGTTCGAGGGTTCAGTGTTCAGATCAGCGTGTGTGATGGTGTGTTCGGTGTTGGACATGCAAAGAGAAGGACACGTATTAGTGTTTGTTCTGGTGGTCAGCGGGTTCTCTGTCTATGCGGGGCTGATCTGGGCTAGCACTGTCTGTACATATATATATATAGGTATCTCTGGATCTGGGCCTGGGGTTCGGGCAGCTCCCTGGCAGCTCTACTTACGTCTGGGGCTCTTCTCTTTCTGCTCAGCCGGAGCCTTATTCTGCGGCTTCTTTCTATTTCCCTTTCGACAAAACTAGAACGGAGAACAGCGGGTCTTCATCAGCACAGCATCGTACAGAGCAGGGCTCTAACTTGGTTAGCAGGAACGGAGTAGTGGATACCGCTTAGTAAGACACGTACGTAGGGGGGGGTTAGGACATACAAAAAGGATCACTCTCTGCGGTTTTGGGTATCTAATATTGGTTAGTTAATCCCTTGAGGTGTATTTATATAGGGTTAGCTTCGAAATGGGGTTATCTAACCCTTAAAAAATAGGATTAATTGTTATTTCCCATTAGTATTCTAGAAATATCTTTCCTGGATTATATATATTATAGTTAAGCCCCTGACAACTCCTTAAATGAGTTGAGTTTAGATGAAATAAGATTAATTGCCCACATCTAAGGAATATATTATATATACTCCAGTGCTATACCATGAACAATAATCGTCGTCCTCGTCGTTTACCTTCACTTTGAGGATATAGAGCTCGTTGAGCATGCGCCGCAGATAGCCCACATCCTTGGTGACGCCCGTCCAAATGCGATTCTGAGTGGCCTTCAGATTGGAGGACAGCTGCTGCTCCAAGTACGCCAGCTTCTTGCTCTGCAATCCCCTGCTCATGCCGAATGCGTCCCGAATGCGGAGGAATGTGGTTTTGGGTTGAGAGAAGGGATACAGATTCGGTTAAGGGCATGCAGGACACGCAACGCAACGAAAGGCAACCCCAAAGGACATGCAATGGACAGCCACTTACCGGGTGATGAACGTCATGATCATGACCAGGTAGCCCAGGGAGAAGATGAACCACACTATCACAAAGATCTGATAGACCACGAACCAGCCGCCAAACTCACGAGGCTGCAAGGGGCAGAAGCAATGGCTTAGAGTCATCTTGGGACATGTAAGGTACAAGTGACTAACCTGATTGGGTCCGAAGGTGGGCACATAGTCACCGAACCCGATCGTTGTGGTGGTCACATAGCTGTAGTACAACGAAATGGAGTACGGCCAGTTCTCGAAGTAGGTGAAGACCCACGAGGGCAGGAGCAGGAAGAGGGCTATGCCCGGTATCAGGGCAATCACCACCGTGGTGATCAGGCCCAGTTGCGGCGGCACATAGTGCATGTCGGTGGACATCTTGTACTTCTTGTAGCGCCTGTAAATCGCCTCAAACTGGGAGCATAGGGAAAGCGACATTATTAGGCCCGGCTCTAACCAGAGTAAAGATCGCCATCCCCACTCACCGTGCGTCCAAAGTACTCGCCCAGGCCGGCGAAGAGTATTCCGTTGACGGGTATCCCAATCACCGAGTACGCAATCATGATCATCCGGCCGGCAAAGGTGGTCGGCGATATGTTGCCATAGCCCACCGTGGAGCAGACGGTGAAGGCAAAGAAGAAGGCATGGTAGAAGGTCCAGGTGTAGGGTATATCGTGCTCATCCTTGGTGTAGTCCGTCACCGGCTTGCCGCAATAGTCCGAGATCCGCTCGAGTATCTCGTTCTGTGTGCTCACATTCTTGTCCGACAGCTCCTCTAGAAGATAGGCTGGGGAGGGCGAAGCGGAATGTGAAATAAAAGCAAAGCTAATGCCCGATCGGGCGTGAAATCAAATTAAATCTAATTGATCCCCCATTACGGTTCACGTGTCTATCCGATCCGGAAGCTAACCTTCCGCTATCCACTATCCGCTTTCCGCCTTCCGCTTTCCGTAGAACAATGGCCCGAAAAAAGCCCAAATTGATTTTGAGCTGACAACGCGACGCTTCCTCCCGTTACGCTTTCCGAGATCACTGATCGCCACAAGGCAGTGGCTGGGCTAGTGACCCTCCCCCGACCGACTGTTGGCCCCCCGGAGTGCCATATTTTACACTGAAACAATTGCCTTTTGCTCGCTTTGAGCTCGGATCGCCGCACATCGCGATCGCGATCACGCTCATGACCTGACCCGGACGACGTTGCTCCGGTTGATTGAAATGCGCTCGGTGCGAGATGTTTATCCGGCAAATTAATTGTGAGATCGTGAGACAGACAGTCGGTCTTGCTGTAGGTCAGAAATTCAGAGCTTTGATCGGCTTTGACTTCTCGGAAGACGGGGAAGACCCAAGGCAAGTCTCAAGTATGCCCGAGTGATCTAATGGGCTGGCTTATCTTCTTAGCTGCTCTATCAGCTTGTGATTTGTGATATAACCGAATCAAGGATCGATTTTGTGATTGAACAATCTATTAGGAAACGGCCTACAAAGCAATCTTTTACTATCAGCGAACGTGATTTGCTTTCTCCATTCATTCAATCCCCGACACACAGAGCGAGGCTCTCACTCTGGCCACTGGAGATTCGATGCTCCTCCAGCTTCGTTATCAGATAGTCTAACCTTTATGGCCAAGTTCATTCGACTTGCGAACCCACGACTGCCGCGGCTGCAATCATTCAATAAACCCCGGACCCGGACCCGTACCCGGACCCTGAGGCTCCTCTGGGCACCTACCTCTGGGGGTAATCTTTTAACGAATTGCATAATTCAATAAATGCGGAGGCAGAGATTCCACTCAGATCTGCACTCGCTCCTCTCTCTCCCTCCCGCAAGGGGACACAATTGGGGGCAATTCAGGCGGCATTAACGTCAAATAGTCACCATAAATCCGCCGGAGTGAGTGACGGGCACCAGCTGTCACAGCCACAGTTTAATCGCCTTTGTGGTCCGGGTCCCGGGTACCGGAATCTTGATTGCCGGCAATTTGTTCATAGAAGTCGATCATTATCTCGAGTTCTTGTAAGTCCTCAACTCGACTCTGTGGATTCCGTGAATTCCGCGACGGCCGTTTACTCTGATTATCTCGCTGATTGAGCCCGGAAAAGTTTGTGTTTGTTGCAAACAAATTGATAAATTAATTTAATTAAAGCCGACAGCTGTGAGAGCTGCACAAATCATCCAGCGGTCCGAGGTCGAGGTCAAGGTGCATCTCGCAGAGGCGTATATTGAAGGGAAGTGATTATAGAACTAGGGTTAATGGGTTCCTATCTTTGATTATTTCTAAAAGCACTTCGTAAGAGATTACCACTGGGTTTATGAGCACTTATCGGTGGCAATCCATCTATGCCTTGAGCTTCAAAGGCTTTGCAAATACTGTTTTAAAGTGTAAACATTTCTATATCCCCTTTCTTCAACATCCTGTTCTGCCGTTTACTCAGCAAGTATAAATAGATCAGCCCTGGTTGCGACTTAGTTGATTTCTACGTTAATTAATACCCCCAAATTCCCCCTTGTTTGCAAATCGTGGAGCTTAATGCAAAGCATTCACGTGCATCCTTATTCAATATTTATAATTAGTAAGGAGGAAAGTCCCATACTGAACCCACTACTAATCACTGGGGGATCCACTGATCATTCACTCCTTCATGGGAGATCCCTGCCCTGGCGGTGTCAGTGTCATCGCTTGGCCAGTTCGAGTTGCTTTATCGGGTGTCAACTAGCTCAAATACCATCATTATCACATGTTTGTGGACACTTGAGAGTCATCGGCATGCCAGTGCCAGTGGTCATAGTCATTTAGTCACAGCCGATTGTCCGACTTTTAAGCAATTCAAGTGTTACTTTCGGTGTGTTCTGGCCGAAGTCGGTGTAGCGGTGATTAAGGTGACTTTGTCCACTGGCTTACTGCCCGCTTACATATGCATACAAATGGTGACATGACAAGTGCCGGGGCATTAGTTGGGGGCTCAGGAGGCCTACACAACAAGCCGATATCGATATCAAAAAGAACGAACGTTTATCGATCAGACTCCGTCAATTTGTTACTTCGTGGAGCTGATCGCTGATCGCTGATCTCTGATCGCTCAGAGATCGAGAAAGCCTTTGCCTGATCCAAGCCGTTACGATTTCCGCACGTCTTGGGTCGATGGTTACTAATTAGAGCGTTTATGGGTTATTTATTCGCGTAGTTAGCACGTTTTATGTGCCGTTTAAATTTGGATTTATTGCAATTGAAGAGGCATAAAAATAAATACATCCGAGACTAGGCTTCGATATAATCGCGAACTAAATGTGTGATTGTGTGAGTTGAAATACAGCGGTTTTTAGTGGGTTTTGGCTGGGTTTTGAGTGTTTTTCGAGAGGGTTCCGAGCTGAATTTGAAACCCCATCTTTTGATATTTATAGCCCTGATTGCCCCAGACTTGTGGCGGAGTTGTAGAGCTCACACTCTCACCTCTAGTATTTACGCACGTTTTGCCAAAAATATATTAGCAATACTCACTCTAGGAAGCGGGGATTTTGAACTGTACTTTGATTTACAGTCTTGATTGGCTGCTAAATGCTTCACTTGTCGGTCTATGTTTACCATTTAACATGTTTTCTAAGGAACAATCAATATGCGGCTGGTAGTTTCCCCAGCTTAGACTAGACTAGACTCGCCTAAGGTAATCTATGATGACTACATCAGCTTGTCCTCAGGATCCAAAGGCAGAGACTCCAATTAGAGACTTGAGAGCGTCTTATAACACCTCCGATTTCATCGACAGCAAGTGGGTGGCAAAGGTTTAGCGGCTTGGACATGGGTCTAGACTTTCTAACAAAGTCGTGGGCGACCATTTAGTTAGGCTTGCGGTGGGATATCACATGCTCCTAACCATATATCACGTGGATTTCTTAGATAGTTTCTTTGCTTGGCTCTCACCCACCATTGATCTCGATGCGCTCCTTCAGCTCCTCGGCGCGGGCCTCCTTCTCCTCGCCGTGCTCGATGTGATAGTAGATGGCCGCCCCGAACATCAGGTAGGATATGTAGAAGATGAGCAGCAGGATCCATCGGTTTGGCGACATGCTCTACCTGCAAGGACAACAGCTACAGTGGATGCCAGGATGCCGGCAAAAGGTGGGTTAGGTTAAGGAAGAATCGGAATCGGAATTGAAATCGGAATCAGAATCAGAATCGAAGGCGCGTTGGTTTCTTGTTGTCTGTCGTTGTTTATGGTTGTATCGCTGCTAATCGGAGCTTGATTGCGATTGCTCAAGTGGTCAAGTGGCCAGTCAGTCGCCTTAGCTTCTCTCTACATACATATGGGTTTAGATAGGTGACAATTCTGCTGCTCTACTCTCAAGCTAGTGGGTCTTATGAGGCTGTCTGGCGGGTTTAACCTAAGGAGGAGCATTGAACTATAGGCAAAACCTTAAATATATGAATAGAATCCTGGTTTTAGGAGACCGGCAGAAGATACAGCTAGAAAGTGCTCAGGTAAGAAGTCTAGGAGATAATATATATAGAAGTTGGGCCTTAGTAAAACCCTCTTAAGTCTCTGGAAATAGTTTATTTCCTATTTTCCTCTATTATGTAGAGCCTTAGGCTATCTTTGTGGCCGTCCTAACCTTCAGTGGGGTTTTCCTTCTGCAATAGCACGGCCCTTGCCTGTCAAGAACGACTTCGTACACCTATTCCTATTCCCACTCCTGGCTAGATAGCCCCAGAGTTGCTGCTGGCAACGTCATCACCACTGGCCAGGCTTACACCTATTGACACTTCTAATCATATCTCCCTCCGGGTCGGACCGCTGCGGGGCATTGCTGCTAATTTTCCACCATTTGTCGCGCGGTGCAAAGTAGTCCGCTAACGATTAGCGACCGCCGCAGACGTCGCCCTCTTCCCGGCAGCGTCCCAGTAACTCCCGGGTGTCTTATCTCCGGCATACACAGGCACTGGTGTCTGGGGATCAGGGGGCCAGGAGACCGGGACTGCTGTGGGTGTCAACCGATGTGCCGCAATGCCAATTAGCGATCGCGAATGCAAAAAAAAGCAGAAAAAACTGAAAAAAAGCAAACAAAAAGTTGACAAAACCAAGTTCCAAGAAGAAGACCAACAAGAAAACTACACAGCCTAAAGCAGGTGTCAAATGTTTGGAGTGTTTAGCCTTAGTCATTAGCTAATGATTAGGATCCTTGAGGTGGCACAACATCATAAAGATATGATGTCTTGGGGCTTTCGTAATATGCAATTTTTAGACTTGATGAAGAAAGTACTCCAAGTCGATTGGCCAAAGTGATTACCAAGCCATAAAGAGCATTGGTCAGGCAACTGATTGGCTGCTAATGGGCGATTGATGGTGGTGAAAGTATTACAATATCGTAAAGATAAACGCCTCGGGGGCGCTTAAGTCATCGGTTCTTACAGTATCATAAAGATAAAGACGGCACCTCAACCGTCGCCGTCGCCGTCGCCGTCGCCGTGTTCGCCCTAATGAGTTCATGTTGGGGTAGTTCGTGTGTGGACCCTCCTACACCAGGTGGAATCCCCCGCGCCAGGGTCTCACGTGAATCGAGGCCTAATCTCTGCTACTCGCGGTTAGATGGTATTTATTTTGTACCTCCGCCGTATCTGTATCGATGGCGACTCTTCTCATTACACGCTTGATTACATTGGGACAACTCGGAATTGTTTATTCCCGCTGTTCGAGTCAAGTGATCGCTGATAACGACTCTTTGCCGTTTTAATTATTATTATCGGGGGTTCTTTATTGTATAATTTCTATTAAATTATCTAGGGAGTAAGTGTTGTTTTTCCCTCATTGCCTCGTTCGTTGCTTCGACCACAATAATTTGTTAGCAATAAAAACTAAAAAATCGCCGTCTATGGGGCGCGTTCCTCGAGCACTGACTGGCGACGACGCCGTTCAATGGAAGTCTTTTCATTTATTGTGTTTCCTTTTTTCTTTATGTTTTTATTTATTCCGAACAAACATTTCGATGACGCTCTGTGTTGCCAAACGATCTTTTTAACGCTTTTTTTTTGTGGGCTTGCCCCCGGTGGAATTCTTTGCGAGTGGAAATTTCTGCCGAAAAAGCTTTGCGGAAATCAGGGAATTAAGGCAGATCGTATGCTGGTGAAAAAAATGTGTACATTTTGATTTTAAAAATGATATTTTTAGTTTAGAAACTCTCTTTTCATGTATTGAGTACCCTTTTTATATAGAGATTTTTCCCTCCATTTTAACCTCAAAAGACCTTCGGGGCGAATACATTGAAATTTCGCGCTCACCCACGCCCTACGTCGTAAACCCATAAAATGGACCCAATCTCTATCAAGCCGAACCCAAAGTCGAACCCAAAATCAGAAAAGAAAACAATAATAACAATGATAAACACTCGATGATCATGTAAATGAATCAAGTCAATGTTTGACGTCAAGTGGAGTGTAGACAACAGAACATTTAATATGCCTATAAAATCGTTTACTAATTGATAACCAACAGACTCCATTTCGTGGCGCCCGTGCTTCACATCAATTTCGGGGTCAATTGCCGAAAATAGCCAAAGGATCGATCGGATGATCGCGGCGATCAGTTGATCACTTGATCTCCTCGTGGGAGAGAGAGATCGCAGAGATCGCACAGCCCACCCGTCGTTACGTGCAGAATTGGGGGATAACTCTGGGCCTCTTATGCAGTCGCCTTATATTATGTGAAGCAAATTTATTAAATACAAAAATATTTACATATACCGACGCTAAATAGTCGTATAATCGATAATAAATAGCGGCGACTGCAAAATGAACACGTTTAGTAAATAATCGCAAAAGTTGTCGAGCGTCAAGAGCCGTGCTTTATTTCTCACTTGCCCCGGAACGAGAGGGAGAAAAATAATAATAATAATGAAATCAGGGCGAGGAGACGCTGGAGGAAAATCTCAGTGAAAAGGAACTAGAATCACGGGCATTGTCTCTCCAGCCGGAGGGAGTCTGAAATCTGGAAATCTGGAAATCTGGGTGGAAATACCAGACAGGCCTACGTCTCCGCCTGATGAGGCTATTGGGTGCTAATGATGACATTGTTTTACAAGCCGGGCGGAGCGATGATTAATTGAATTGTGATCTATCAATGTCTCTTGTCTCGTCTCCTCTGTCGCCGTCTATGACGATTCATAGTCTTGGCAGTCTTGGTACTCCTCCTGCTGCGTTGATAAGACTACGCGTCAGAGCCCGGAGCCAAACACGGCAATTAATAACTACCAGTTTGAAATGCTGTTGCTTGACAAATAAATGAGAAGTGGAATCAAGTTCAAAGCCATATGTGTGGGGGCGGTTTTTCTTTAATCCCAAAGGAGTACTTGCCTTGACTTCAGCAGAGGGACAGGCTTAAGCTTGTTTCAAAAGAGAGGCAGCCTTCTTCGTCAGCTGTATTTTTCTCTACCAATTCTGTGATATCTGTGTGATAAGCAAGAGTTCCTGGTAATGCGCCTTCCCTGGTTGCTGGTGCGTATTAAAGCAGCTCAACTGTTAGTCACTCGGTCACATGTATCGATGATTGCGATATCCAGCTGACTGACTAACCGACTAACTGACTGACTGACTGCCCGACTGACTGACTGACTGATTGACTAAGGTCTAAGGAGGATCACTACCGGCTCTGGTACCATATTTGTTTATAAACAAATGCCGAAAAGCGCTCGCCAAATGATGGATGAAGCGCTGGGGCAGCGGCATTAAGCCTAAAACAATCGCAAGACGCAAGACGCCTTGAGCCCTGCCTGCCTGCCAATCGACTGATCGATAACAGGGGCAACCGTTATAGCTTCGGCTAACGGTTAATTCCGCCTGGGTGCGCGCGTGTTTGTATTGGGTTTTGCATATGGCAACAACAGTTAAGCAAACAACACTCTTGCCCAGCGAAACAATTTCGTTAATTAAATGCTTTCAGCGGATCGGTTCATTCATGCTACAGATACTGGGCGGTGTACGGCACAGATTGATTGATCGGATTAAGAGCAAGCACTGGGAAAAAAATGCAAAGCCCCCAAATCAGAATCCCTTACTAATAGAAAAGCAATCCTACTTTGATTTATTTTTAATTCTGATGAGGGTTCTGGAAATAAGGGAATACAATTTGTGAAGAATTCTGAGCAGGACCGTTTTCTGTCGGAAGGACTTCGAAATATATGGGAAATATAAAGAATAAATTGAAGGTTTTCTAGAAATATATAAACTATTTGCAGGATGATACATGTACCAAGATTTTCCACAATAAAATACACAAATATTTCCTATGTTTACCCCAGCAGGAGAACCGTTAGCTTTAACCTGTGCACCACGCAATCGCTCCGTTTTCGATTGCAAATTCGCGACGTGCAAATAACTGTCCGTTTCGGACTTTCTTCGTGTCCCACTCAGATAAGCCGCGGACCAAAAAAACAAGGTGACCATAACAACAACAATAACAATAACAACAGCACGGATGGCGATAATGCCTGCACTTCAGTGAACTGCGATCAGTCAAGTAATTAATTTAATTAATGTATTCAAATTCACATTGAGATCCGCTACGATTCCTCTATTCCTTCAACTTCGTCCTTCCAGTGGCGCTCTCAGGACATACCCGCTCTCAGAAATGTTGGTTGAAAAAAAAAAAACACGGAAGTCACCGTTGTGTTTCTTCGCACTCCTTCGCGTTTTTGAGTCGGACGAGAGTGGGTGGCAAGTAGGGAAAAATCGCGAAAATTGAAAGAGAGAGCGATCGCGTTCCAGGACCGTTACCGTTAAGCGGCGCACGCTGAATTGAAGCGCTGCAGGCACTCGGTTGACACTTTTTGTTAACGGTGACGGCGGCGGTGACGTCGCTCCGTCGCTTCTCGGTTCCCGTAACCGTTCTGATTTAAATGGAACGCTCCAAGCTCACGTCTGTTCCCAGTCTCTGCCGGCGCAGGCGTCGCCGTCGGCGTCGCTGCCCTGCCCTGTCCGCGAACCGCTATTCCAGTTGCGCTTCTTTCCGTTTCTCTTCCTCCTCGCCTTTTTCGCCGACTTTCCAGCCAAGCCGGGCTCTGCCGTCTCCTTCCTTTCCTGCACTTTCGAGCGGGGCAAAGCGGCCGGTGGGGAGGGGAGTGGGGAAGAAGGAGCGGCAAAGGAGCACTACGACACGTTCCGCGACGCCTCCATCATATGACTGGCAACAAAAACATGGCAAAAACACGGCACGGCACAGAAACTGAATCGAAAAATCCGCGAGTATAGCACTCGAAAACAAATCAGAGCAGCAGCGGCGGAGAATGCAGAGCGGAAAAGCTCGGAAACGCACGGTAGACGGTATGAAATGGCGAAGCGGAGCGACCGAGACGAACGCGAAAGCGGCATTAAGTATAATTGTCCCACCTCCTTTAACTGCCGATCGTGCGTGCGCCTGTGTGCGTGCCCGTCTTAGTAGCTGTCTCTGTGTGTGTGTGTGTGTTTGGTGGGGAGATCTCTAATCCGGCGCTCACTCACTTTTGAGCGTTTCGCTCTTCGCCGGCTCCAGAATAAGACAGGTCGAAATCACTCAAGAAGCGCTCGGCTTTCGCTGCCTGCGTGTGTGTGTGTGTGTGTGAGTGTGCGTGGTTGGAAGGAGAGCCCCCGCCCTCGGCGCTCCATCGCGCATCCCTGCACTAACTAAACTAAACTAAACTAAAACTACAAAAAACTAAATCAAGTCGAAACGGCGATCGGCAAACGGCAAGTACGAGCTACGCCCCTACCACCCCTTGGAGCTCCCGCAAGCCCATCGTCGCTAAAAGCAGTGATATTTTTCGTGTGCTACATGTAATCACTGCTACCACTGGAATACGGAGCAGCACAGTGGGACAAATGGCTGGAAGGAAGGAGTACGGGTAATTGGAAAGTAATCACATTATTGATATCTTTTATGTCCTAGATTGGGG
>JAEIIO010003249.1:0-14262 GCA_018874655.1 Drosophila diplacantha | reverse complement strand
TGCTCATCTAGTTATATTGCAATATTGGGACAAAATGGCATCTTACTTACCGCCAGAGATTCCCATTTAGCTGTGTTGCAATATTGCACAAAATCACATTTTACTAACCATTAGTGATGCTAATCTAGCTGTATAGCAAGGTTGGGACAAAATATGTAAACTATTTTTTCTCTTATTAAATAAGATCTACTTTGCGATTTTAAATCAATCAATCTGCAAAAAGACCCAAGTGGGAAAATAAAATTCACTGAATTGTCTATAAAACCATAATCCCTTATTCTCATTTCCCAATACAGGTTCTTCTTGTTCTATATGAGAAGAAGATTGACTTTTTCCCCTACGTTGTGGACTTGTGCAATGGGGAGCAGTATTCCAGTTGGTTTCTAAACCTCAATCCCAAGGGCGATGTGCCAGTACTTCAGGATGGTGCCTTCATCGTTCCCAACTCGACGCACATCATCAACTACGTGGAGAGCAAGTTTCGCGGAGGTAAGTAAAAACTTAGAATCTATGCTTTCAACAAGCTTGTATAACAATCTAAGGTTTTTAGCTAAGCATCCGGCTCTGAAGCCCCAACAAAACTCCAAGGAGTACGACCAGGTGTTACTCTATGAGCAAGCGGTGGGCCGCCTACCAATAGGAGCGCTCAGTCTGGGTTCCTTTATCCACGATGACCTTAAACTTGTGCCCAAGGCGCCCTTCATAGGACCCGTGCGTCAGTCCTGCCTGAGTAGGTTACTCCCTTTTGCACCCTATCTATAGCTCAAAATAATCTTTAATCTGGCGCATGTTATCTATTAGAGAACAACGAAAAGGTGCTGGACCTGCTGCGCCGCTCCGTGGAAGATTTGTCGTCTAACAGGGCGGCGCTAAAGAACAAGCTGGACATCCAGGTGCGTCGTCGGGATCTGGTCTCCTCTCGCGACGATTTCCAGCGCGTTTTAGATGCCGTGCGTCACTTTCTGCTCTACGTGGAGCAGGAGCTGTCGGCAAAAGCACCTCGCAGCGAATGGCTGACCGGAGACGAGGTTACCCTGGCAGATATCTCGCTGGGACTGCTCCTGCACCGGCTGTACCAACTGGGCTTCGAGAATCACTACTGGGCCTTCGGCAAGCTGCCCCAGGTGGAGGCCTACTTCCTGCGCTTCCGGCAACGCGAGTCCTACCACCGCCTGCAGCCGAGCAACTTTGCCATTCTGCGCGAGATGTGGATGAGGACGCCGGGCAACTACAAGCTAGGAGCGGGCGCCGGCTTCCTCGGTATGGCCATGTTCGCAGCCTTCGCCCACAAGTGAGCGGAGGAGGATCGGGACACTAGACATTGTTAACAAATCCTTTTACTGTTAAAGTTGGGCACATATAAACACACGAACATAAGAACGCTTAAAGCTACGCGCTGCCGATGAAGGATGCTGGGACCGGGATCCTGAGATCCGATCCTGGGGTGTGATGGTAAGGAGGAGGAGGATGAGGAGCAGAACGCGATCCAGTGCCAGCCTCGAGCTGCTTATTAGTATCATCGTTTCATCATCATTTCATCTTCGCTGAATATACAAAAAATTTGGTAAAAATTTCAATCCGTCACCTTATGCTTGTCAATTCCTGCTATGCTTGATGGCTGTGGCTACCGAGGAGTTCCAATAACTCTGCTCAGCTGTCCAGCTGCTGCTGGTCCCTGTCCCGCTTCTGCTGCTCGGCTTGCAGCAGATTGGCGGCTGCGCTGGCCGCCTTCACGTTCGTGAACAGCGGCATGCCCATAAACGTCGGTATCTGTTGATCCCTAGGCACACTCGTCGTTGACGCCGTCTTGCCGTTAAGGTTCGCCCTGGAGTTGCTGGCCCCGGCACTGGTGGCCCCGGATGCCGTGGATAAATGCGAGGGTCGCTTGAAGGTGAACGTGGGCATCTCGCGCTGGTAGCTGAAGCTGCCGTGGCCAGGAGCCTCCGGCAGCAGGCCGGGCGTGGGATACCAGAAGCGGTAGGTGAAGTACCACGTGAGGATCGCAATAATGCCGCTGATCACCTTCTCGATCATACGGTGATAGTACAGCATGGTGCCCACCAGCATGATGTCCCACAGCAGCTGCAGCGCCGCCATGCCGATAAACAGAGTCCGGATGATCGGAGTCAGGCGCTTGTACAGGAACTGCAGGCTGCGCATCTGCTCCTCGTTTAAGGTGCGCAGCGGATTTGTGCCCGAAGACTCGGCGGAGCTGCGGTTGTGCATCTCATTGCGGATATGCTCCTTTATCGTCTCCCAGCGGATGATGGGGCGCGCCTCCTCGATGAGCACCAGGCTCGAGTGGATCAGAATGAATGCGTGACCAGATATATCGAAGCCCTGCCACAAATGTCCGGCCTTCAGGCAGCTCGACTTGCTCTGGTAGCCTGCAAGCATAGTGCTGAATTATTAATGGTTTCTTAGCAAGGTGTGCTGGATGTGATTCACTGACCCTTTGTAGTGCAGCGCCCGTAGGAGGTTTCCACAACGTTGAAGAGCTTCGTCCAGAAGAACCAGAAGAAGGTGGCAATCACGATGCGCGGGAAATGGTGGCGCAGCATCTTCTTATGGTCGCCGCAGGTAATCGTATATGCGGACAGCACCAAAAAGGGCACTGCGAAGAGCAGGGTCCAACCCCAGCCCACCTTCACGAAGTACATGTTGAACAGGTTGTCCGATCGCGCAAAGTAGGTCTTCGGAAAAGGCACAAAGTCCCCGATCACGGAGATCACAAACAGACTGCCCAGATACAGGGCCACCTTGAGGTCCGTGTTGAAGAATATGGTCTTTTTGCATAGATGGATCACACCCATGACCAGGATCTCCCGGATGCTCGTTGGCGCCGCTGTGGGTCTCGTGCCGCGCGCCTCTGCTCGGGTTATATCAGGGCCCCCGGGTCTGAAGTTCATGTTCGAGCCGGATGGGGAGCTGGGGTTGGAGCCTAGATTGGGCCGTAGGGGTCGCCGCTTTGTGGCCATCTCGCTTGGTGCCAAAATTAAAGCAGGCCAGATGGAAACTGCGTTGTTGCACTGCCGTTTTTGGTTATGCTGTTGCGGCCGAAAGTGAAAGCGGAAGAATTGTACGTGTCAAAGTTCAGCGACAGATTTCCACACTTTACCTTAGCTGCGCCTGTCTGACACTGCTACCATTCCCTTGGCCGAAAGACACGGCTGATTTTTCCCGGGATTTGCTAAACCCCTTCTTTGTTTCCGACGGTGATTTTGTTCTTTTTAATATGGCCAAAATGTACGTGTTGCGCCAGTAAAAAATAGAAAACAGCTGCTGCACGGGCGCAGTGTTGCCAACTATCGGCCGTCGTTTTTAGCTAGCTGGTCAGGCCAACAAAAAAAGCCAAAAATAGCTAAAATTAAAGAAACTGCAAGTTAAATAGCCGGTTTTTTTAACACAACAAATAAAAAGTACACTTGAAGTATGTGCAAAATGTCTTTGTTTTGTCAGTCAAGTTTGTTCTTATGAAGTCTTTGAAATGGCTCCTCAATCCATTCATCCCACACAAAACACTGCACCAAATGCGCTGTGAATGGCAGTCGATCAGCTGTTCAAATTTAGTTTTCTAGCTTTTATAATTGCCGGTTGTACGACGGTCAATTAAGCGCGGCGGTGGCATGTACAACTCGGCCAAGCAGCTGCAGCGCGTGCTGACGGCGCGCGAGATCCGGAAAACGTTCCTCGACCACTTCACCGTCAACCATGGCCACAAATTCGTTCGCTCCAGCCCGGTGGTGCCCTTCTGCGATCCCACAGTGGCGTTTGTCAACGCGGGCATGAATCAGGTGAGGTAACAGGCAATTTACGGCCATTGTTCTCCTCTAATCCAACTGCTCTCGGTTTCAGTTCAAGTCGGTGTTCTTGGGCACGGCGGCGGCGCCCCACAAGCGGATTGTTAATTCGCAGAAATGCGTCCGGGTGGGCGGCAAGCACAACGATTTGTCCGTGGTGGGCACGGATGGCTACCATCATACCTTCTTCGAGATGCTGGGCAACTGGTCCTTTGGCGATTACTTCAAGGTAGGAGCACAACTGAAAGTTATATTTACTTTCATTAACTTTCTTCTGGTGTTTTCCAGCGGGAGGCGTGTGCCATGGCTCTGGAGCTACTTCGCGGCCCTTACAACATCGACCCTGGCCGCTTGTATGTAACCTACTTTGCCGGCGACAAGGTCCTGGGCATCCCAGCGGATTTGGAGTGTTTCGAGATCTGGAGGAGTCTGGGGTACAACGTAATATAATTCTAGGGGCGTTACAATTGCTAAATTAGGTCCCTGTCTCTACAGCTTTCCAGCCTCGCGCATCCTTCCCTTTGGCTGCACGGACAACTTCTGGGAGATGGGTGTCACCGGGCCGTGTGGTCCCTGCACCGAAATCCACATCGACCACCGCCCGGATCTTGGCAGTGTGGAGCAACGAGCCAAGCTGGTCAATGCAGGTCGCTCCGATCTCACTGAGCTGTGGAACCTCGTCTTCATTCAGTACAATCGGTAAGGAGGAATGTCGCTTTGAATATTATTACTCCCAACTCACATGTATTTCATGTCCCAGCTTGGCGGACGGTTCAATATCAGAGCTGCCCGCTCACCATGTGGATACCGGCATGGGCTTCGAGCGCCTGACTGCTTTACTACAGAACAAAACATCCAACTATGACACGGACTTGTTCACACCAATTTTTGACGGCATACAGCAGGTGGCAAAGGCTCCGGGTTACGGCGGCAGTTTCTCGCCCGGACCATCGCTGGATACCAGCTACAGAATTCTGGCGGACCATGCTCGCATGGTTACCGCCTGTCTGGCCGATGGAATGCTTCCCGATCAGAAGTAAGTATTGTTTTTGCTCCATTTCTCCAGCTAATATCAGACCAATTTCAGTCAAAAGTTGAGGCGTGTGCTAAGAAAGGCTCTTAATATCTCCGATCATGTCTTCGGCCATGAGAAGCTGTTGGTCAAACTAGTACCTATTGTTGTAGAGACGCTGGGCGACGCCTATCCAGAGATGTCGACCCGCCAGCAGGCAGTAGTCGATCTTATCCATCACGAGCAGGAGGTGTACAACAACCTGCGCGAAAGTTCTTCCAAAGCCTTTGCAGAGGTACTCACAGAGTTTCCCAACCTGGACGACATCGATCTGATGGAGTGTCCTGGCTTCGTGCCCGCCTACCGGGAGTTTCGGGTGCAGCGCAGCCGATTTTCGAATAACACAATACCGGGCGAATTTCTCTACAAGCTGACGGACACCTATGGCCTCACGGAAGAGAGCTTTCTCAAGCTGGCCGAGCTGGAGAACATGAATTGTGATTTGGAGCGTTACAGAGCGGAGGTTTCGCTGGCCAAGATCAAGGCCAAGGGCGGCCAGCGGGAAAATGGAGAAGCTCAAGCATTCTGTGATCTGGCAAGCGAGCAACGCATTGCGGAGGCCCAGGCGAGGCTAACAAAGCGTCTGGCAGCCACCGTCAACAGTCCCAAGTACACCTACACCTTCGACAAGGAGAGCGATTCCTACTTGATTCCGCCGCTGAGGAGTCGCGTCGTGGGGCTGCTTCTCAACGATGCGGAGGTGTCACGGACCCAAGCCAGTCGTCTCCAAGAGCCCTCCACCGACATTATTTCCATTGTTACTGCCTCCAGTAACTTCTACTACGAGTCCGGGGGACAGCAGTCTGATGAAGGAAAGATCCTTGTACGAAATCCCCTCCACCCAGATCAGCCTCACCTGCTAAACGTGATCTGCGTGAAGCATCTAAACGACTGCGTAGTTCACATGTGCAGGCTACCCTCCTCCCCCACAAGCGATACCTTTGAGCTGGCCATCGGAGACGACGTGGAGCTGCAGGTGGACGCCGAGCAGAGGCAACTCAACACGTGCCATCACACAGGTGTGTTGCAGCAGAGATTTTCTTTTGGAAATGAAATTTAAGTTATAGCCTCTAGCTACTCATCTGTTAAATGCCGCCATCCGTTCGCTGTTCAAAAAGGTCACCTACCAGGTGTCTAGCTCGGTGACCAGAGATCAGTGCAAGCTCGAGGTGGGACTGCTGGGCAAGCGCATCCAAAAGAGCGATGTCCAGCTTATAGAGGATCTGATCAAGTAAGTCAATAGCCTTTTCGCATTCCTCCTTAGTAAATACAACAACGTCTCCTGCAGCCGCATCATCTGTTCCGCGACGCCTGTTCGGGTGGAACTATTGAGTGCCGCCCAAGTGCTGCAACAGAATGACATTACAATGGTGCCAGGTGAGGTGTACCCGGAGCAGGGACTGCGTCTAGTCAACGTAGAAAGCCCAGAGCTGCAGCTGAGCTCCAAGGAGCTGTGTTGCGGCACTCACGCCACCAACACCAGCGAGCTCTCCTGCTTCTGCATCGTCAATCTCAAGCAGACCAATCGGGCGCGCTTCGCCTTCACCGCTGTGGCTGGCCAGGCGGCGGAGAATGTGTGTAACGTCTCACATAAAAGTAAACCCTAGATCTTAACCCTGTTATTTCTTTTCCCTAGGTGCTAAAAACCTCTGCCCTGCTGCGACATCGCGTGGATCTACTCGAGAAGCAGTTTCAAACCGACAAGCTCAACAACGCCACAGAGGCGGAATTGCAGACCATTCGTCACAACATGCTGCACACCGATATCAAGCTGCCATACGCCTTCAAAATGGACACACTGGAGCGCCTCAACGAGATGCTCAAGAGAATCAAGGACTCTTCCCGCACAACTCTAAAGTGAGTGCCAAATTTTGGTCCGTTTCCGAGTTTTACTAAAAATATATATAATAGGGAATTCGTCGAAGTGGAGATGCGCAACCTCCTGCAGGAAAAGCCCCTCGACAGTCACCCCTTCATTCTGCACTACATCACCAGCTCGGCCCTAGTGGAAGAAATTCCTCTGCAGCGGGCCACCAAGCTCTGTCCGGATCGGCCTATCCTGGTGGTCAGCATGTGTGACAGTGTGGTAAAAGCGAGATGCTGCGTGCCAGCCAGCTGCATCGGAGACCAATTCAATGCCTCCACCTGGCTGCAGGCTTTCGCCGACACGTTCGGTGGTCAAGTGGCTTCTCCCAAGGGTCAGGATCCTCGGGCCGTGTGCAACATGAAGGGCCGGAGAGTCTGCAACCTGTTCGAGGAGCAGCTGGAGCAGGCACTGGCCCAGGCGAACGCTTTCGCCAAGCTTTATCTGTAGGTTATATCCAGTTGTGATCATCGCCCTCCAAAAAGTGTGAGAGCTAAGAGCTTGTCCCTTAAATGTTTTCTATTGTGAATACATCGCGGAAATTGTTTAATCACTGATCACCACGGGCTCATCATCCTCATCCTCCTGTTCCTCATCTTCGTGTTCATCCTTCTGAATCAACAGACTGGAGTTCATCAGTTCCTCGAAGGCATCTGCATTGTCGGAGCTTTGGTTGAAGAAGAAGCTTATACTAGGCAAGGGCTTCACAGGGCTTGGAATCCTTTCGCTGAGGCGATGCTTCAGCTTGAATCGGTCCACTGGCGTCCTGGCTGGCTCGATGATGTGTGAAGCCTTCATAGAGTTTCCTATAACCAATCGATCAAAGCTGTCTTCCAGGGAGAACCGTTTGCTATGCGGAGGCAGTTGCTCCATTTGAGAGAGATCTCTTTTATTCTGCGACTCCTCCTCGCCGCCAAGGCTCATCTGGGCCAGCCGCAAACTCAAATCTGCCGCCATTGGTTCATAGTGCAACTGGTGTCCTTGGTGCTGGGTCAGCAACGCTGGCCTCGCCTTCGGATTGGATATGATGCCATTGACAATATCGGACATGTCGAACTCGCCCGCATCGCAGTCGCTTTCCAGATCGGAGGGCAGGCACTTGGTGATGGGAGTGGAGCATTGGTGGCCTTCTTGTAAAGCAGAACTCTTGATGGGAGTATGGCCGCCTTCCTTGTCACGACTTAGGAACTGCTGCAACAAGAGTTGACCCGGTTCGGCTTCAGATTTTTTCTTTCGGACAACTCGCTTCGGTTTCGGCTTCGGTACTTGTTCCGGCTTATTCTCCTTTTCCTCTTCATGTGGAGCAGTTTTCTTCTTTCGCGTGGTTTTCTTGGCAGGCTTCTCCTTGGCTTTGAAGAAGGCAGCCACCAACTCAGGATAGGCCTGCTCCATCATATCCAACGGCTCGATGGTGTAGAACAGTTCCTGGATTCCTTTCGGATGCTCCAGCTCAAACTCGGACACCTGTTCGTCGGGAATAAGGCCCTTGAAGCTCCCACTAGGATCGTGCCATTGCAGCTCCAGGCTAGCCACTCCCTTGACCGTGCGCTTCTTAATGATCTCTAGCGGCTCGATGAGAGCCTTCCCCTGCGTCGATTGCTGCACCTGCCAGCGCGTAAGAATGGGGAAAAACTTTTGAAAGCAGTAAATTTCCGGCCATTGCAGAAGATGCCCTATTTGCTTGATGAACTTGACGAGATTGGGCTGCCGCCAGTTAAGATTTATGCTTGGGATGGTGTCCGGCTCGCTAAGGAACTCGGCAATAATCTCTTCGTTAGGAAATTCGGGTTCTAATAAGGCCTTCCGGCGCAAGGCGAGCTCTGCCTTTATGGACAAACGCTGTTCTCTGCGGAGATGTTTTTCATAAATACACATAAAAGGTGGCCGTCTAGGGTATTGCTTACTTCCAGAGGCTCTCATCGCAGCCTCGGTGGGTTCGACACTCGCTGCATCCGCTCTTGGTGTGGCTCTGGGTCTTTCCAATGTGCCCGCAGTTGCTGCACACAGACTTATCGTCCACACGAATCTCGAGTGCATTATATTTGCTGGTTTCCTGCCGCCAGTTTCGCAACCTAAAACGGGGAATATGATGTGAACTAGCTAATGTAGACAGTTGACGTACTAACCTGGCCAGAATCTCCGTTTCTTTGTACTTATTGAACAGCTTCAAGACGCCATCCTTGCCGATGCCACCGATCCCATCGGGGCAGTAGTCACATCCGCAGAGCAAAGCCATCACAATGATCTTGTGCTGACCGAAGTCCATGCGGGCTGTGATCTCTCTCATGTCGTAGATGTCCACAGCACCTCCGGCTGCCGCCTGAGCTCCTTGGGTGGACACCGAGAAGTTGCGATACACCCGAACGGCTCCATAAGCGAAGCAATCCGAGTCCTGGCTAATGACGCCGTCAACTAACTTAAGAAAAAATGATTAAGAGAGTTTATATTAGCAGAAAACTTCATCCAACTCACCCCATGCTTGTTAAGGAAGGCGCAGTAAGCTTCCGCTTCGCCTGGTCCCTGGACACACTGGATTCCCATGGAAAGTAGCAGCGTTTCGCACTGTTTGAGGACATGGTTGAACCTGGTGCGCCCCTTGTCGCCCTTTGGAGCTTGGGAACTACCTGCTGTGGCCTCCTTGGGTTTGACGCCGCGAAACTGCAGCTCATTCCGCTTAGCAATCACCTGGCTCTTGAGCTTGGGAGCAACTCCCTCCAAAACGAAGACGGGTGTGACCTTCTCCCAAATCAGATAGCAGGTGCGAAAGAATAGGTTTCTGTGAGGTTTAAACATCATGCAAAATTACTTAAAAATATTTATTTTAGGTGGAAACAAACACACTTTAAGTGGTGCCGCGGATGCACGAAGTAGTCCACAACATTGAGGGACTCGCACACCCAGCCGGCCAAATCAATGGCCACCTTCTTGCCTCGCAGCTCATTGATGGGCTTGCGTTCGGCGTGGGGCGTAAGGACGGTCCACAGCTCCTTCACACCCATAAAAATAAACAAATAACCGAACAAAGACCGCGAGAAATTCGCGAAAGTATTTCAAACAGTTGCTTCCTCTTCCGCCGCTGCCGCCACTCACAACAAATCGCATTCCGATAACCGTTAGTCGCTTTGTTTTGACAGTAGGCCGCACTCCGATAACCGATAGTCTGGTCAGCTCGCTCTTCCTCTTCCACATCGACGTGTCAGACGAAGAAAGTCTAAAAAATATACGTTTTCTGCCTGTTTTTTGACTAGCGCAGAGCCCGACAAAATTAAAAGGCTGCCAGTAGTTCATATATCACATAACCCACACACACCACCAGCAAGATGGTTCTCGCGGATTTGGGGCGGAAGATAACCACCGCGCTGCACTCGCTCAGCAAGGCAACGGTCATCAACGAGGAGGCGCTCAATGCGATGCTCAAGGAGATTTGCGCCGCCCTCCTGGAGGCGGACGTAAACATCAGGCTGGTGAAGCAGCTACGCGAGAATGTCCGCGCAGTGATAGACTTCGATGAGATGGCCGGCGGCCTGAACAAGCGCCGTATGATCCAGTCTGCCGTCTTCAAGGAGCTCGTCAAGCTGGTGGACCCCGGGGTGAAGCCCTACCAGCCCATCAAGGGCAAGGCGAACGTGATCATGTTTGTGGGCCTGCAGGGCTCCGGAAAGACAACCACGTGCACCAAGCTCGCCTATCACTACCAGAAGCGCAACTGGAAGTCGTGCCTCGTGTGCGCGGATACCTTCCGTGCCGGCGCCTACGACCAGATTAAGCAAAACGCCACCAAGGCGCGCATCCCTTTCTACGGCAGCTACACGGAAATCGACCCAGTGGTCATCGCCCAGGAGGGCGTCGACATGTTCAAGCGAGAGGGCTTCGAGATGATCATCGTGGACACATCCGGGCGACACAAGCAAGAGGAATCGCTGTTCGAGGAGATGTTGGCAGTAGCGAATGCCGTCAGCCCCGACAACATTATATTCGTGATGGACGCCACCATCGGACAGGCCTGTGAGGCCCAGGCGAAGGCCTTTAAGGACAAGGTGGATATCGGTTCGGTGATTATCACCAAGCTGGACGGCCATGCCAAGGGAGGAGGTGCCTTGTCAGCTGTGGCTGCCACACAGTCGCCGATCATCTTCATCGGAACGGGCGAGCACATCGATGACTTGGAGCCCTTCAAGACGAAACCCTTTGTCAGCAAGCTGCTCGGCATGGGCGACATAGAGGGTCTGATAGATAAGGTAAGGCGAAACTGAACAATTTTAGCTTAAAGTCCCATTTTCAACTTTACTGATTTGCAGGTCAATGAACTGAAGCTGGACGGCAACGAGGAACTCCTCGAGAAGATCAAGCACGGACATTTCACCATCCGTGACATGTACGAACAATTTCAGAACATCATGAAGATGGGCCCCTTTTCGCAGATCATGAACATGATACCCGGCTTCTCGCAGGATTTCATGACCAAGGGCGGCGAACAGGAGTCGATGGCGAGGATTAAACGCATGATGACCATGATGGACAGCATGTCAGACAACGAACTAGACAATAGAGACGGAGCGAAACTCTTTAGCAAGCAGCCCAACCGCAGCATTCGCGTGGCCCAAGGAGCTGGCGTCCTGGAGCGCGAGGTGAAGGAGCTGATTGCCCACTACACCAAGTTCGCGGCGGTGGTCAAGAAGATGGGCGGCGTCAAGGGCCTATTTAAGCAGGGCGACATGACCAAGAACGTGAATCCCAACCAGATGGCCAAGCTCAACCAGCAAATGGCCAAGATGATTGATCCGCGGATGCTGCAGCAGATGGGCGGCGTAGGCGGACTCCAGAACATGATGCGACAGCTGCAGCAAGGAGCGGCGGGCGGACTTGGCGGCCTGGGGAACCTGATGGGAGGCTTCGGCGGCAAGTGAGCCGGCGTGTAAATTTAACGATTTTTATATGATTTTGTTTCCGCGTAGTTCGTAATTTGTTAGCCATTGTTTCCATTTTGTCCAAGGCCACAAAAATTGATATCGGATGTGGGACCGAATATAGCGTATATAGCCTATGTGCAAACGTGCAAGCAGTTAACAAATTCGGTTTTGTACGGCTCCAGCAGCCACAGTGTCAGTTTTTATAGTTTAAACAGTTTTCTGTAAACGAACTAATGGATGTTGCATATGCCTATCAGAAAACCCATATGGCAGTTGAATTAGATATAAACAATAAATAAATAATAATTGAAATTGGGGTAAGACGTGTTGTTGCAATTTTGAATGGGGAAAACAAGGTGGTCTTCTATCGATACTTATCGGATCTGCAGTAATAGAGATTGTTCGATGGTTTTGTTGTTGTAGGCGAAAATATTGTTTAAATTTTGAATTTTCCAATACGAATTCACCAATTCCCAGGCGCACAGAAGGCAGCAGCGAGTAGATAACAAAAGATTTGTACTAATAAGAATGACCGTATTGTAAACTGTCTTGATTGTGACCATATTGTATATATATTGCAATTTTGGACAAAGTGGCATCCCTCTTGCCACCAGAGACGCGCATCTAGCTAGATTCCAATATTTGGAGAAAATGGAATATCACTTGCCACCAGAGATGCTCTTTTAGCTATATTGCACTATTGCCCCCTGGTTGTCCAGCCGCTGAATGGATTTATACTCGTATAAGCCTAGTATATAAACATAGCATACGTTCTGCCGTCACAGCGAACTAACTGGCAAAAAATGAATTTATGTATGTCTATATCGCCGGAATTTCGGTGGGTGGAAACTGTTCTGTCGTCACACATACAACTACAACAAAAAACAAGCCGCTAACAGGTGCACAGAAAATTCGACAAGATGTCGCGCAGCCAGAGAGCAAAAATGCGAAACCGAAACAACGGCAGGAAAGTAAACAAACAAGCAGGAAGGCAAACAAATGTGCTCCAAATGCCTTTCTTGTTTATATTCTTCTTTTTTTGGGGGAGGTTCTGCTCCTGCACTGAAGAAAAATAAGTGCATATGTATATGTTTAGGATTTCTCATCTAAACTCTTGCTTTTAAGGATAATCAACTTTGCAGGGAAATTACGTACTATACCAAAGAAAGTATATTTAATATTGAGCCACAATAAGAGAGAATGTGAGAATGTGGAATTCTTAATATATTCATTTTAAAACAAGAAAGAAAGTTGTATTTCCTTGTAACTTAAAATGTATGCGGTTGTAATACATTTTTCTCTGTGTAAATACAATCGCGCGAGAGTGTGTTGCTTTTATAGCAATTTTTGTTGGCGCACTTATACCCACAGCATCCCCGATTCAGCACCGGAAGTGGCCGCCTGCCTGTGGGAGTAAAGGCCTTTGCCTACTTTTCACCCCTCCGAAAAACCTTAGTTTCCCCCCGCAACGCTGTTTTTCTTGCAATAACAATGAAATTGCGATTGCCTGTCATAAAAGTGTCAAGTTTAGAGACTCATAAAACCATCAAACAAGTCAAACGAACAGGATAGCAGCAAAATCAGCAGGACGAACGGCTGTCAACGTTTTTCGGTTCATCCTTGCGGCTCTTCCTAGGCACACTCACTAGGAGTTTCTGTGGTGGGCTTTTCATATTTCCACTTCCGCCCCCCAAAAAGGGCTTTATTTATGAGTCGCTGTACACACACACACACAGAAGAAGATAGCCTAAGGGAGGAATACGCCCAGTAGGCCCACTTTACGGAGGGGATGACAGGACACAGGCCACAGCAGCCATTGCTGGGTTAACCCTTCTGCCAAAAAGGGATTATTTTGGCATCCCCAATGTGGGTTTCCCAGAGTTAACAAAGATTTTATGACCCAAACTAAGGAATAAAAACGCTTGTGATTTTTGTTTTCTTACAGAAAATCAATTTGTCTTTTATTGATTCAGAAAAAGTTCAGTTTCATTTTTTTTTGTTTTTGGTTTTTGGATGACAGCATTTTTGCTCTTTAGGTTTTACTTTTTCTTACCAAAGAGACGTTATCTTTTTGTTTTACGTTCGTGTGTTCTTCGACCCCATCGTGCCTCGTCCACATTTAAATCTTTTGCTATGTTTTCGGTTTAATGCTTTCTGTCGCACCTCGAGTCGGGGGACCAGGGACTTTCGTCCTGCCCTCGCCTGGCTGCCTCTTGCTTGATTCTCTCGCATTCGGTTCTGTTCTACACTGATCTATTCTCATTTCTTTTTTACTTACAATTAGATTTAATTTTTTTTCTTCATTTACTTTCTGTTTTTTCCTTTTTTTGGTTTTGGTTTTTCTTGTTCAACTAGTCTTAAGCGAAATAAGCACAAAAGCTGCAAAATGTTTTGCTTAAACTAATTTTCCATCGTGAATCGTTCTTGCTTTTTTATTTAGGGTCTTTAGCATTCATCTCTTGATCTCCAATTCAGTTTTTAATGTATGATCTCTTGCATTAAAGTTGAGGGCACAAAAAGTACGCGTATAAATTTGAAAGTTTTAGCAAATATTTCGCTTTTTCGCATTTTTTTTTTTCTTGTCATTTCTCGTTTTTAGGGTTTGGGTTTTCGTGT
>JAEIIO010003236.1:0-10948 GCA_018874655.1 Drosophila diplacantha | reverse complement strand
TTGTATATATAGACTTTATAGTATAGTTATCGTATGTGTATATATAAATTTACTTTATAATTATGTCGTATGTATATGGTATATTTTACTACTTCGAGCAGATCTTGGCGGCCCCGTCATACATTGCCGAGAGGACTCCTCCTCCTCCTCTATATGCGGGCGAGTGCGCAGAGCCTAGTGACACATCCAATCCTATGCCTAGAGCTGATCGAGAGTCGTACCTAATCACACACCCTGTATAATGCTCCCCTCCTAGCCAACTTGCCAACAATTCCGCATTAGTGTCCCCTCCCCTTGAGTATTTACAACTTAGATCTAGCAAAGGTTATAGCCTAGCGTGCTTAACGTTTACAGGGATTAGTAGAACGACAGCGAGAAGAAAGAGAGGAGGCCGCCGCACTTTGAGTGCGGAGAGTGTGGGCGTTCGAGTCCCTAACTTTGTAGTTTGGAGAGCAGGTAGTTTGCATTAGGTAACTGAATAGAACCTAGGATTAAAGCGCGAGTGTAGGGTGCCGTGATGGGTTCACAACAACGCAATCGAAATGTACAGACAGCTATGGCGTTTCATTTGCGATTTTGGAAAGCAAAAACGAAAGAAGTCCTCCACTAATTAAATTGCTCTTAGTCTTTTCCAAGTCTTTTCTAAAAATTACTTTAAACTAAATCCTTCTCTCCTCCGTCGTGACTTTGCTTCCTAAATGGACGTATAAGTTTTGTGTACGCTCGTGTGTGATGTGTCTCCGAACTTAGTTCCACTTAGTAGTTCGCACTAAACTTAACCGGGGTGGTAGGGTAGGGATGGGGTGAAGGGCCTGCGCCTGCACGCTCCTCTGCTGCCCCGCTACGATTGTTTCTTGCAATGCCCAACAAAACCCATCAGACGCTCAAGCTTCACGCAAGTCAGACCCTAGATGTATACATAGATATCTAAATATATAGGGTGTATGGTTTATATCCGTATCCGTATCCGCTATGGTTGAAGGAATGACTGCCTATATATACTATATATCCGTAGTCAAGGTGTATATCTATAATATCTGTATCTTT
This sequence comes from Drosophila diplacantha, assembly GCA_018874655.1. Lineage (NCBI taxonomy): Eukaryota > Metazoa > Arthropoda > Insecta > Diptera > Drosophilidae > Drosophila > Drosophila diplacantha. The sequence continues at coordinate 9,901 of JAEIIO010003236.1, read as the reverse complement.
TACAATTTCTCGCTTTCTGTATATTTATATAACGACAACAACAACTAATTATTGCTTTTCGGTTTTTTTCTCGACATTACTTTTGCTTTTTGTTTGTTTTTTTTGGGTTTCTTAATGTTTTTTTTTTCAGCTTACACTACTTAAAAAAATCGTTAATAATTTACTAAAACTCTAGAACAAAATCAACAAAACTGTGGAGGGAGTGGTGGTGTTGGGGGAGGAGCTTAAATAAGGGGGAACAGCGGGTTTACGGGGTCTAAGGGGGGTCGGAAAAAGCTGTTATACGCTAGCTTATTATGAATATTTCATGTTTCACGTTCTCCGCTTCCGCTTCCGTCGCTCGTCCTTCGTGCTTCCTTCCGCTTCCATTTGTATCTGTAGTAGGATTAAGAGATGTCCTTTATAGTTAGAGAGAGCTGTAGTTGAGTTGCGTTCGCTATGTATCCAGTATTGCAGTATTTTTAATCGGTTCCTCCTCCATCTGTTGCTCAGCTTGCTTCACGGTTTACGGTTTACAGTTTACGGTTTACAGTTTACGGTTTACTGTTTACGGTTTATGGTTAGGTTAGTTTTAGTTTATTGAGACGGTGGTGCCTGTGCCGCTGCCCGGATCGGATCCCCTCTGCACTGCCTAGTCGCCTCACGTCCTGAGCATCAGCAGGAGCCACCAGGAGGAGGCGCCCAGCCAGAGCAGGCAGCTGATGAACTGCTGCTGGCGCCCGGTGCTCCGGCTGCTCCCGCCGTGGACATCGGTCGCCGAGCTCCGGCTGCTGCGCGCCGCTCCCTCGATGATGTTGTTGTTGTCCAGCTCGTGGAGCACCGGCAGCTCGCTGAGATCGGAGGCCGGCGGCGGAGCGGTGCGCTCGGTGGGCGGGACGAAGAGGCGCTTGGGCTTGCAGCGCCGGTGCTTCTTGTACGTCTTGGTCACATTTATGCTGTAGCCCTCGAGGAACTCGGAGCCCTGTGGGAGCGATAACAAGAAGAAGACAGAGGGTGAGTGCAAATGGCGGACATTAGCGGCTGGATCTGTATATAATAAATTACGACATTAATTAAATTTCTTTCTCCTCTGCCGGCTGGCCGTTGTCCTTGCGAGACGCGGAGCGAGCGAGGAAATTGAAAAGCTTATTTATGCCGCTGACAGTGCCACAAAAACGGCAAAAGGACGAAGTTAAAGGCGAAGGAGGATACTCTTAGCAGAGTGGAATATGTTGGAATTAATTCAATTTGAAATTTATTTAGCTAAAGATAAGGTACAGTTTGGTTTATAAATGGGCGAACAAGAAGGGAAGCCAACGTTGGGAAACCGAAGCTTATATACCCTGCAGCCTGCAATTGGGCCGTGAAAATCGCTCATAACTATGCCAAAAATCAATCAATTTTAAGTCTGAAAGCTTTTCTTTGCTAGTTTTTGGTGGGTTAATAAATCTGCATACCGAGTTTTAAAATTTTAAAAATTTAATTATTTTGTAATTTTTGACATTTTTGACGATGTAACCCCTTACATTTTTTTTGAAAAATTAAAAAAATTTTTTTTTCTTCCAAACTTGACTAAATCGATTCGGCTTTTGATGCTGATCAAGAATATATATTATTTATGGGGTCGGAAATGACTCCTTCACTGTTTTGTAAGCTTTTGACTGAAATTATAAGAATATACATACTTTGGGTCTTTAAAGTAGAATTTGGAGTTATACAATTTAAATATTAAATACTCCCAAATACTCTCACCCAAAAACCCTAATCAAACGCTTACGCATATAGTTAGAGCCACAAAAATATTTTTCGTACACAAAAAGAGATGTTTAGGGTAAACAGAGACCAAGCCAAAACAAATTCCTGGTACAACTGCAAAACAATGAAGCTGCAGAGCAGGTTCCCAGCTCCCAGCTCCCACTCCCCATCAGCCACAGAGCTAGATCCACATCGAAATCCACGTCCACTGCGGCGTTTACTCCTGCCGTCCCCCAGTGAATTCGTTGGGAAAATTTTGTGTTTTAATTACGCTGAATAAATTTGTGTTTATAAATAGGTTCGGGGCGGGCGGGAGATCCTGGGACTCTCGAGCTGCGGTCAAATATTTTATGCCCAGTCGAAAATCTAAATCTAGCGAATGTCTGCATTTGTGTGCGTCCGCCGCCGGTGGGCGGTGAGCGGTGGGCGTGGCTGACTTCATAACGAGTGTTTACTAATAATATTATGCAAATCGCTCGACGAGGAGGAGGACGCAGGACGTCGGCGGACGACGGACGACGGACGACGACGCTGTTTGTTGTTGAATTTTTGAAAAGGCATTTTGTGAATCGTTTTTCGGCGGGGCGTCGTCGGCGGCGGTGGTGAGCATAAAAACCTCAAAACAGCAAACGGAAAAAAGGTGGAAAAACCTGGAGTGGAAATCCACGGCTTGACAGGCAAGCCCAGGTGTGTGGGGCCGAGAAGAGTGCGCCTTGTTGCCACTGACAGACATTTTAATTGAAAAGGAATGTGTGTTTGTTTGCGCCGCTGCTGAAGTTGTTGTTGTTTCCATGGTTCATTCCCATTCAGGTTGAAGTCTCCATATAAAATGTGCAATTTTGTGTTATGCATAAATTTCGGGCTTTAATTGCCGGCTGCTCAGGCCCAGGCCATAGACTCGGCCGAGATTGACATGCTAATTAGGTGGGTCTGCTTTGTCCTTTTTGTGGTTTATTCGGGGCCCCGAAAAAGTGTGCTACAATATTTTATATTATGCTAATTAAGTCTGACCCGAATAGGGCTGGGAAAAGCCAGAGGCTTTGGAAAACCAGCTCGGAGCTTGACTTTAGTCATAACTCCCATATCAATCAATCAGTCCCTGAGGCCATTTCCCAGTTGGTTAGGCACTCAACCCCGTTGGGAACTAGGCCTTCCGAATCACCGGGTTCCGGATTCCGGGCTCCGAGTTCCCAGTTCCGAATTCCTGGGCTGTAAGCCGAGGGCTTTGTGAAAACTAATCAGAAACTTCTTTGCCTTTGCCGCCTTTGTCACCTTTTTTGCCGCTATATATTTTCCGCTACATTTAACTGCCGTTCACCTTTCTGCCCGAGAACTATAGCGTGGCATTTTTTGCTGCTAATTTGGGAGCATCATGGGTTCGCTTCGCTTCTCTCCCCGCCCATTTTTTTTCTGTCGTTATCAAATTCAATGGGCCTGTCCGTCAAGTGGGAGTCCCATCAGCGACCCCCCGCCCGAGGACGAGTTCCTCAATGAATTATTGACTAAAGGACAGCGGCAAAGAGAAGACGGAACCGGGCGGCATTTAACGCAATAGCACGGAAAATCGATGACAATTCAAGCGTTGATAATTTTGCCCGAGAGTCGTGGCATAAAAATGGCAACGCTTTCCAACTTAAGCAATTTCCCACAATTTCCACCAGCACTGGAAGCCAGGCTTGGCAAGGGAGAGCAGCGTCCTGCTCATATGGGAGCATTCAGTCTAAGCCATTTTGAACGTGAATTAGAGCCAGCTGGCCGGGAGTCGTCGTCGTCCGAGCAGGGCTTGGCCCACTGTGTGACCCATTAGAATGATCGTTGTCGAAGTCGTACGTGTGTTGTCCTGATATATGCGACTCAGCCGGACCGAGGGGAAGTCCGTGGCCACTCTCCGGCTCCGGGCTGCCGTAAAGTGGCGCCTAACAAACTCGAACGGAGCGAGCGAGTGCCGCCGCCCATGGCCGCCGCAATGCAATTGATTGCACTTTATAACGTGCGGTTTCCGGTAGACATTACCCGCATTTTGCCCCAACCGATGGATGTGGCTGTGGGCTGGCCCTAATGTCTTTTCTGCTCTAACTCCAATGCAGCACCAGCTCCACCCCCGCCCACAATGAATAAATGAGCACTTGTCTGGGTCCTGCTGGGGTGTGGGTTTCAGGGGGCAGTGGAGGTGGAGCTGGAGCTGGAGCTGGGCTGGGGCCATCAAATGGCAGCAAGAAAAATTATCCCAGATATTGTCTAGCAATTTAGCTGATTAAGCTGATGGATGTAAAGCAGGAGCGGGAGCAGCAGCAGGGACAGGACGAAGACGAGGGCGATTAGGGCGAAAGCCAAGCAAGAAGGACTGCGCAGATTGAGATGCCCCGATAGATAAAAAGGGTTAATGCGACTTCAGCAGTGACACGGAGGGGGACAAAAATCGAATATCGCCATACTTTATCTTCTTACTTACCGGCACCACATGATTCTTGGCTCCCCAGCAGATGGGCTTGAAGCTGCCCTTCCGCGTGGCCTCCTGGAATTCGCCAAATTGATTCTCCCAGTCGTAGGATATCAGACGTGCCTCCAGTGTCATTCCGGCCAATTCCGGCGGCGATGATATAAGCACAGGGTTCGAGTCGCTGCAAAGATAGGACAAGAGAAGGTCGGAGAGATCAGAGATTGGTGGCATTAAACCGAGCAGACGCTAAATAACATTATTAACTTTATTATTATTGTCAACTTTGATTAGGACTTAAAATTTATTGCGTTCGCCGAGAACTCGCCCTCGTCCTCGTTCCTCGGAACCCCCAAGAAAGCCGCTTTACCAGCACATTTTCAACTTTTCGCCCCCAAAAAATCGACTTGAGGGAAGGGCCAAGGACCTGATCCCTTCTCCCGGTAAGTCCTGGCAGATTTGCGCTCGGATTTTCCTCCGGGGAGGCGCGCGCGCTCAACAAAAACTTGAGCTAATTAATCTTTTAGATTTTCATTTGTGACGCGTCAAATACGTTGTTACAATTTCGGTCTGCCAGAGCGAAATAAAAACCGCACACGGAGCGGAGCTGGGATCCTGCTGGGGGTAAGAAAAACCTAACAAATGGGCCAAAAGTGTAAAACCCCGGCGAGCGGAGGGCGGAAAGCGGCGGGCAGGCAATCAGTGGCGTAGTCTGGGCCGGAAGAGTAGTCGAGGGAGATGACTAATGGATTGGCTCATGGAAGTCATTTCTGCGGCTCTGTTTGTTTGCTGATTATTCAATTGTGTCAACCCAGGCAGGACCTTTCTCCCATAACAAATACGTATAATTTGGCTGTTTAATTTGATTTCTGTTTTTACCCAGGATTTGCCATTTATCAAGTGTCTTTGAAAGGCTTCAAAGCGCGAAGCGAGGCGCCCCGGGCGCTTTTATACATATTTTTGCTTGAACTGATTTATTGCCATTAGTTGGCATCTGATAAATAAATGTGTTTAAGGCAAAAATAAAATAATAAAAGAAATCAAAACAGAACGTAGACAGTAAGGTCTTTAATCCTGGTAATTTTTAACTTTTACAAACACAAACTTTAATCCCTTAAAAATTTGAGAAGACCAAAGACTTTAATCTATTGGATTGTGCAGAGTTTTTTGTTGAATAAATAGAAAAAGAGGGCTCTCCATAAACCCTATTCGCCGAAAAGAATTATATTTTCTAATCCCATTTCCCGATGCAGCGATCCTTGACGCCGTAGCCCGATGGAAGTTAATCCCTGCAGCTGCGCTCACCCCTCCTCGCTGCACTGCCATGAGCCGGGCCGCGATGTTGTGCAATATAAATTCCGACTCTATATTCATCTCGACTCATTCATTCCCCCTCCATTCATTCATTCATTCATTTCGCCTCGTTTCGTTCCGTTTGGCTTTACTCATCTTGCTTTTGGTTGGCTCAGCGATGTCTGCCCCGCGACGTGTCCGTCCGCCCGCCCTTACAATTAGGCTAATTAATTTCGTTCTTTGCCGGGCATTACGAAAAATGTTGCTTTAATTTCATAGAACCCACACACACAGGACGAGGGCGGGAGTGGGGGAGGGAAACGCACATTTTCTTTGTGCCCTCTCGCTCCGGCGAGTTGTTTTTGTCGGCTGGCAGAATCCTTTGGAAGCCGCAAACAAATCTCTTTTAATTAATTTATGATTCCACTCAATCCGCATCGAGGGTTGTGTCTGCGATAGTCCCCTCCGAGTGGCGAGTGGCGAGTGGCAGGGGGTTGACTCCTGCGGCGAGTCAAGCAGGGGCAGTGGGGGAGATGACTGACCCAGGGAAGTGCCGCTGCAACAGCCGCAACAATTTGCGGTTGGAAACACGAAAAATATTAATGTCTGCGGATTGATTGCAAAATCCCCCTCCTTCCGCCTCTCTAATGGCCATGGCGATGGCCACTTGTGCGAGTCCGCCCCGCACTTCCACATCCACATCCATGTCCGTGTCCGTTCCGGTGTCGGTGCGGTCCGGATCCATGTCCTGCGTCCCGCAATAATAATAATATAAAATAATGTATTACCCGTCTCCGTCCATCTGTTTTGTGGCAGTGCAATGCACTGATGAAAATTGGGATCCTCAAGACCTAGCTTTGGAAATCAAGTCCTTATGTCCTTAAACTCCGAAATTAAACGCTCTTTATGATCCCAAAATCAAGCTATTGCCAGTACAAAGTTCTTTTTCTACACCTCTATAAAATACCTTCAATTCTCTTTCACATGTTTCTGAGTTCTTCTCTAAGTAAATTTGTATCTTTTATTTCTCAATTAAATCGATGTGCATTAGGTTATTATATTTGCTCGCAGTGCATCTGCACTGCATCTCCCTTTTAGGTTTGGTGTTTGCGGTTCATTCGATGGGTGTTTCAGGGGTGTTTAAGGAGAGCTAAAAGGCAGCCGGGGTTGCAAGGTTCGCTGGCTAATATATCCGGCCTGCATATGACCGTAACGGTGACCTCCCCCACACGCTCGCACATATAATAAATATAAATGCAGTGGAAACTCACACAGATGTTGGTAATGTAAAAGCGGGATAACATCCTGTAGTCCTGCCAAGTGGACCCCGCCCAGCACTCAGCACTCGCCACTCGCCACTCGAACGCCCCCGCTGGGTGCGCGCATCAATCGCTGGCGTTTTAGCCTTATCGCCATTGACTTCATTGGCACTCAGTATAATTAAAATGATGGCCCAGCAGCAGCAGCAGCAACAGGAATCCGGCCAACTAGCCAGCAGCAACATTCGGCAGGACAAAGGATCTCCTCGCAAATTCGGAGGTGGGAGAGCGTCACTGGTTTGGCATTGTTGATTATAAAATCCAATGGCACATCACACAATGCCGGCCCCGAAATGCATGAAGCTCCAGGCTGGACTGGATTCATGGAGCCCCTGCTACTCCTGCTGCCACTGCTGCCACTGCTGCCACTGCTGCCACTGCTGCCACTGCTGCACTTCTACTGCCCATCCAGGGCCATTGCCACTCCGACTTCCAACTGCAATGCGCCGGCAATGGGTTTATTTATGTAGCGTTATGACGACGGCGCAATTCCACAAAGGAGGCGGAAAGGATGCAGGGGCGTGGCCTCCCTCCCTGGTGTGTGAGGCCAAGTGTGTGTGTCCTGGGTTAGGGGCTTCGGGTCGGTCCTCCTGCTCGCATGGGGGCAGAATTCAATTTTGAACTCGAATGCAATTGCAATTGGCATAACGGCCAAATGACCGTTCCTGATGACAAATGAAAACTAAAATGGCAGGGGCCGTCGGGGGGAGGTGGTATCGGAAAATGGATATCTGATCAAGCCATCCATTAAGAGTCAGTCAAAGAAAAGAGAAGCTGAAATCTTTGCAAGCTTAAATGGAAGCTTAATGGATATAATGGCTTCTTGTTCGGGTTCGAGTGGGGTTTATTGAAATTTTCTGGAAATATTCTTAGCCTAACTGTGACTCCTGTTAAGCTCTTAAGTTTAACGTGCACTTTAAATATGGTTTTTGTGTGCCTTATTATTTACTTCAATATGTTTAAGTCCCCTGTTCGTACCATAAATTAATATATAGCTTAGAACTTAAAAGACTTGGCTTAAAGCGATAGCCTTCACTTTGAACAAGATTCCCTTCCCTTTAACCTTCACATTAATTAACCCAACAGCAACTTTTCCCCAGCTTGAAAGCAAAAAGTATAAATTGAACAAGATGAGCGAGCGGAGCCCGGGAAATATCGCGTTGGATAATTGCGATGAGCCACTCAAGAGTATCGATAACAAAGCGAAGGCAGAAGGCAGTCGGAAAAGCGGGAAATGCGCGCGTGTGTGCTGAGTGTGGGCCATCCGATATGCAAAGAAGACGACGGAGAAGAAGTCATAAAGTAATAAAGGATATCATGAGCCTTAATGAGACTGCCTTCACGGGCCTTGGCGGGCGCACAAAGAGGATATCTATATCACTCAGCCCCAAACAATTAACGAAAGCTGCGACCCAACGGCAAGCACTATAAAATGAAGCCAATTTGCGTAGCTCAACAAACAGAAAACGCCAATAAACAAAAGGGAAACAACAGTGGCAGCGGCGGGACGCGGGGCAGGACACTGGGGATAAAGGACGCACGCTGGACCCTGGGAATGGGAGTGGAAATGCACACAACTTGAATAATTACTTTGATTTTAATGCCGGCACCAGAGCCAGGCCAGTGGCGAGGCAGACACAAACGCACGTACAATTAAAATTAATTTCAGTGGCCATGGCAAGTGCGTAAATTGTAAAAACCACTATCACATTATTTTTTCTGGTTTTCCCCGCCGCTTTCGTTTCGCTTCGTTTTGTTTGGCGTTTGGGAAAAGCGTTGCCCAAATGGCCATCGTTCCTGTCCAGGGAAAATCAGGCAACAAAACCCCAAAACGTAAAACGTAAATTAAGCCAATAACGGGGCAATCGGGCCAGGGCATCGGAGCGATTCAGGAATCACAGGGTCCAGGCCAAAAGAACTCGTGGAACGGAATGAACCCGTGTGCGCTTTCAGCGGGAGCAGGAGTAGGAGCAGGAGCAGGGACGGAAGCGGGAGCTAGAGCGGATTGGGCGCATGATCAATGAAGCTCAGCGGGTCTGCAGGTGCACAGTGAGAAAGAAGCGGGTCCCAGGGGGTGCAGGGATTATTTTTATAGGATATTAAACGCCTTTTACAATGGTTAATAGGTTAAGGGGCATTAGGAGGACTATTTTGTTACTCTGATTAATTAAGCCCTTCGTAAACCGAGCCCAGATCTCATAACTTATGCAGCCGCTATAAATGAGCAACTCACTTAACCCTCTGTCAGGCTGGGTTTCTCGCTGTGCTGCATTCCATTTCCCAGTCGGACGATGTCCTGCCAGCCACCACCATCCAATCCTTTACAGTCCACACAACCCACACAACCCACGCACCCACCGCCCCCACCTCGGATGCATTGTGTGCTTTATGTCCTTGGGCCCCGACGCACGCTAACGACTTCAATGAGTTTTGCATGATGACGACGACGACAACGACAACGACGACGACAACAACGTTGTCCAGCCTCCCATCCTGATGGGCGCCCCATAATTCTCCCCTCCTCGCCCGCCATCACTCTTCCCCGTCATCATTGTGTCGCAACTCCGAGTGTATCCGTGTGTCGGTCAATTGAGCCGCAGTTGAACTGCAAACCATTTTGGGAGCCCCTTTGCAGGGTACACTTACCGAAAATCTGTGCGTATCAAATTAAATTGAATTTCAACCACAATAAGCATCACAGATCACAGGCTCTGAGGGGGCGAGCAGGCAGGTGGAGGTGGCGCTGGAAGGATGCTGGTTTGGCATTTGCAAGTGGCTTATAATTACATTAGTTGCAGACCAATTGAGCCTCAATTTGGCCGCCATGGCTGGTGCTGCTGGCTACGACCTGTGTGCGTCATTAGCTTATCATTCAACGTGGCATTCCGAATCGCAACGGAGCGGAGCGGAGCTGAGCCACTGGTTATGTACGGCCAGTGTGGTGTGAACCAGATGATAAAAACCATCAATATTGTGCGAGGATTTTATTGACAGTCGATTCAGTGTGTTTCTTTAAACAAATAGAGGATGGCCATTTGGATAGAAACCTAAAATTTAAAGCGCTTGGAAATGGGAATTGAATTTCACTTCATTCTATTCAATGTATCAATTGTTGAGG
>JAEIIO010003096.1:0-22037 GCA_018874655.1 Drosophila diplacantha | reverse complement strand
GAGTTTGTCGAGCCTTATAAGTTTGAGGAACCAGTCATTACAGAGATTGCCGAGTCTGTGAAAGTTACGGAAGTCACTGAAGAAGATGGAACCCCTAAGCAGGTTGAAGTTAAGAAAAAGAAGGTTTCGCGAAAACAAGGATCAGTAGAACAAATCTTTGAAATCACGGAAACAAAATCTACTGATGAGCCTTTGGCTGAGGTAACTATTGTAGAGATTACAGAAGACCAGCCTAAGGAAGACACAAAAGAAAAGAAACCAATTAAGAAACCGAAAAAACTGAAGCCTGAAGATGTCGAAAGCTATGTTATTAATGTTCTGGAAGAAATCAATGAGCCTTATTCATTTGAGGAGCAAGAAGAGCAGGCTCCCAGTAAGCCCAAGAAGGCTAAGAAGAAGCCTGTTGAAGAAACAATCCTTATTGAAGAAATGGCTCCAGAAACCATTATTGAAGATATCGTAAACGAGGAGGGAGAAGAAGTCAAACAGGTGAAGACAATCAAGAGGCTTAAAAAGAAGGAAGGACCCAAGGAATATATCATAGAAGTAACCGAAACTTATCAAGAAAACAAGCCAGAGGCTGAGATCGAGCTCACTACAACAGAGGTACCCACGGAGGTGTCACCTCTCATTGCAGAGGATCAACCAGCTAAGGTCGTTCAGAAGGTGAAGAAGAAGAAGCCTGTGAAGGACGATCTTGACAAATACATACAGCAGTTGATCGAGCAGGAAATTACAAAAACTACCCTTGAACAATATGAGCCAACAGAAATGGATGCAAAACCGAAACAACCCAAAAAGAAGGTAAAAACTCACCACAAAAAGACTGTTCAAGATGTCGATGGCTTACCTGTCACAATTCACGAGTTCAACGTAGAAGAGGTCGAACCAGTTACCGAAGATCTGCAACCGTTGGAGACATTACCAGAGGACATCAAAGAGGCACCCCAAAAACCAGACGACTCATCGAGGTATCATGTAAAAATTTCCGATGAATTCGCAGAAGCTGATCAGCCAACTGATAAATCTCCGGAGAAAGAACAAAAACCAACCAAAAAAGAAAAACCCTTAAAACAGAAAAAGTTGACTGAGGTTCCCGTTCCCTTAAAAGAAATTGAACAAACTGTTGAAGTCGTTGAACAACCTACTGAAGAAGGAAAAGTTAAAGAAGTTACTGTGAAGAAGCGCAAGGTTTCACGGAGGAAGGGTTCCAAGGAACACGTCTTTGAAATAACTGAAACTACCAGTGAGGATCAGCCAATAGCTGAAGTAACAGTTGTTGAACTACCTTCCGAGGATGTTCTTGTTTCCGAAGAAAAGCCAAAGACTGAAAAGAAGATCATTAAAAAGCCAAAGCAACTGAAGAAGGACGAAGTCGAGGACTACGTCATTAATATTATTGAAGAATTCGTAGAGCAGGTTCCAGTCGAGGTAGTTGATAGTGAAGCAGTGGAAGTTAAGGAGGAAGCGCCGAAGAAATCTAAGAAAACTCCTAAACAGTATAAGGTCACTGAACAAGAACCCTTAGAAAGCAATGTGCCTGCAATCGTCGAGGAAACTCCAGAGCAGCCAGTTGAAGATGTTCCAGAGGAAGAAATCGAAGCTACCGACTTTGCCATTGGTATAAAAGAGGAGACTGTGGTCGACGAGAAGAAACAACCCAAGTCTAAAAAGGTGAGCAAAACAAAGCCGGTTGAGCAACCCGTATCGGAGGAAAGTCAGGACTATCTAGTCACTCTTAAATCGGAAGATAATGCCAAACCAGAGGAACAGCCGGAATATGAAACTTCAGTTGCTGAGGTAGAAGACGATAAGCCATCGGAGCAACCTTCTTTCAAGATAGAAGAAATTGAAAGCGTAGCAACGGAACAGGAAGTAATCGACGACAAGGGGGAAACTGCGAAACAAACTGTTACCAAACGTAAAATCAAGAAGCAGCTTGGCCCCAAGGAGGAAATTATTGAAATTGTGGAAACAAAAACCGGTGACGAACCTGAGTATGAAGTCATTGTAACCACTCAGGAAGCTGAAATAGTTGATGAAGCAGTTCCCCAGGAAGAAAAACCCAAGAAGGTTCGGAAAGTGAAAAAAGTGCCCAAGGACGACCTTCAAGACTATATTCAGAAGCTTATTGAGCAGGATATACCGAAAACGGAACTGGAAAAATATGAAAAGATCGACTTAGATGAACCTGTCAAGATGAAAAAGAAGCCCGTCAAGAAGGTCAAGGTTGCAGAAGAACAACCAACAGAAGAGACTGAAGAACCGCTGGAAGAAAAGCCACTGGAGGAGAAACAACAATCTTCTGAGAAAGAAAATAACGAACCCTTGCTAACATTTACTGTCAAGGAATTTATTCCGGAAAAACCAGAGGAAACTTCTTTCGAAATAGTTGTCCTCGAAGAAACCGTAGAGGTCAAGCAGGTGCCAGATGAAGAGGGAAAAGTAAGGGAAAAGGTGGTCAAGACCAAGAAGATTAAGCAGAGGAAGGGTCCAGAGGAAGTGGTTCACGATATTGTTGAGGTAACTGATAAGGATACTAACGAATCTGAAATAACCGTTATAACCACAAGTCCAACGGAAACGCCAGACCAGGAGGAGCCCGTGGTCAAGCAAAAGCGTACTAAAAAGGTTAAAAAGGACGACGTCGAAGACTACATTAAGGCCGTAATTGAAGAGGAAGCACCAATACCGGCTGAGCCAGACGATGTAGTAGTAGTGGTCGAGGACTCTCCTTCCAAACCAACTTCAGAGAAGCCGATAAAGAAGACAAAGAAAGAAAAACAGACTGTCCCCGAGGAAGATAAACCCAAGGAGGATGAAATATCTGTTGTCGAAAATATCCCTGAAGATGCACCAGTTAGCGATGATCTAATAGTTGTGCAGGAATCCGAACCCAGTGTAAAAGAATCTGACCATGAAATTGATCAAGTTGAAACGATAAAGAAACCGGAAAAGAAAAAGATGCCAAAGGCAAAGGTTAGTGTTTCAGAAGAGGTTCCAAAAGAGGTCTTGGACGAACAGCCACTGGAGGTTTCCGAAAAAGAATCCGATATTGAAAAACCGGAATATCAAGAATTCAGCGTATCTGTCAAGGAAGAAGAAAAACCTGAGCCTAAGCCAGAGAGAAAGAAGACGCCAAAGAAAATCCAGGAAGAGTCAGACCAACCTTCAGAGGAAAAATACGAAATTTCAATCAAGGAAAGTGTTTTAGAACCCACAGAAGAAAAACCTTTCACGATTGAGGTAATTGAGAGCGAAACCAAAGTCGAGGAAACTACCGACGATACTGGGGAAGTTCATAAACAGGTAACCACCAAACGAAAATTAAAACGTCCTGATGGCGAAGGAGAAATAGAGATTATTGAAGTTGTTAGGGACGATCAACCGGAAGCGGAGATAACTATTGTTGAATATGAACCAGAACCTGTACAGCACGAAGAAAAGCCCAAGGAACCCAAAAAGAAAACAAAGAAGGTTAAGAAGGATGACATTCACGACTACATACAAAAGCTTATTGACATGGAAACTCCCAAGACTGAGTTGGAGAAGTACGAGAAGATTGAATTCGAGCCCACGGTTAAGGACAAGCCATCTGATCAACCGATTGAGATTGTTGAGGAAACTCCTTCTGAAAAGCCAAAGAAAGATAAAAAGACAAAGCCCAAGCCAGCTCCGCAAGATGAAACTTCTGTGCCAGATCAATTGGCAGAGGTTAGGGTAGTCGAAGAAGAAGCTCCAGAACAACCTTCAGAGCCAGTTGAGGTCGTCGAAGTTCAACCCGTGGAGGTAGAAATCCAGGAAGTTGTTTCTGAGGAAGGCAAGCCCATTCAGGAAAAGACCACTAAACGTGTTTTGAAGAAAAAGGGACCAAAAGAAGAAACCACTTTCAAGATTACAACCATTGAAAATGAAGATACCGATTCAGTCACAGTAATTGTTGATGAAGAACCGGATGTAGCTCCCATACAAGCCATCGAAGAATATACTGAGCAGACGGAGGAAAAGCCCAAGCCCAAGCCAAAGAAAACTGTAAAGAAGGTTAAGAAAGATGATCTGGACGACTATGTAAAGAAATTCATTGAGGAAGAAATTCCTAAGCCCGATTTAGAAAGGTACGAAAAGGTAGAAATACCAGAAGAATCTGACAAACCAGCTCCTTCTGAAATAGCTCCGGCAGAGGTTAAATTAGATACAACTGAGCCACTACCAACTGTTGACGAGTTAGCTAAACCTAAGAAAACAAGGACTCCAAAGCCCAAGACTGTAGCAACTGACGAAACAATACCAGACGAACCGACAGACATGACTGTTGACATCACTGACACAGCAGATATCACACCAAACCAAATTGCACAACCCGAGGACACAGCCACTGCACAAATTACACCAAGCGCACAAGAAGATAAACCTACTCAAGATGACACTAAAGATACAATTCAGAAAACAGTTAAACATAAGAAAACAAAACCAGACACACAAAAAAGCGTTGAAACAAGTAAGTTATTAGAAGAGAGTTTTGGAGCCTACAAAATCCCGCCGCCCATGCAGCACCTTTTGCTCCTTTGTCAGTGTCTTTTTGCCTTTGTTAATTCCTATTGAAAACCACGTTGATTTCCAATTGTTGCGCCTATTCCCTCCTGTGTTTCTGTTCTTTTCTCTCGCTGTTCAATCTCGGCTCATTGATTTGAGCACATTCTACTGCGGTCCTAATCTCTTCCAGTTCAACTTCAAAGCCTCCCAACACACTAACTCCCCAATTAAACCTTATGCATGTACATCTTCCTAATCCTATCTATGTAGGTTAGAAATTGTTATCCATTTAAGTTACACCCATATATAACGAAAATTCTCTTGTCTAACTGTATTCCATCTAAATGTTAGTTCATACTTCAGCCTAACCCGAAACTTCATCCCAAATAAAACACTTAACTCCTCAATTGTATTTATTATTAATCACTTTATTTAAATCCTTAATTTGGTTAAGTTTTCAATTGTTTTCCTTCAATTGCTATCTATGTATATAAAGCCTTAAAATATGTCTTCTGTCCAGTTCTACGTTTTGCTTGCTTTGCAAAAGCAATGCACGGTTCCCCAGGATTATTTACAATATAAAGCACGAATTATTTTAAATATTAATGCATTATTTGTAACAGGTGAAGTTCAGAAAGACTATCAAATAAACATCATTCACGAAGAGCCCGTTGAAGAAGAGCAGCCCCAGAAGATTTTGGAAGTCCGAGTCATCGATGAAGTCGCTGAGGTCGAAGAATCACAGCCCATTGTCGAAGAGGTCGAGGAAGAAGAGGAGCAGCCCATAACAGAGGATACTCCTGAGGACGCTACCAAACCAAAGACTAAAAAGAAGAAGGTTGTCAAAAAGAAGACCGATGACCATGATGAAATCATCAGGAAATTGTTGGAACAAGAAATCGAGAAAACAGAACTTGAGAAGTACGAGAAACTCGAATTCGATCTTCCCAAGAAGCTCAAGCCAGAGTTCGCTAGTCTAGAGCCAATGAAAATAGAACGGAAGGAACAGAAGCCGACGAAGGTGACAATTGTCGAGGCTGGCGACGTTCCCAAAACTGTCAAACTTAAGCCCGGCAAACGTAAGGAAAAGCCCGCCGAAGAACAGACTGTTCAACTACCAAAGTTCCGTCTCAAAACACGTATGGTCATAGTTGAATTCCCACCTGCTCCGCTTATTCCGAAGCTTACAAAAATTGGTGCCACCAAAGATAATGGTGAACTATCTCGAAACATCGAAGAGGCTGAAGAAGCCCTTAAGTTCAAACCGCACAAGACCAAGAAAATCAAGAAGATCAAGGATGATTTGGAAAAGGTTGAACTTGAAAAATACGAGAAATATGTCAGTAGCGAGGAAGAGCCAGATGAAAAGGCACCGTATCAGAAGCCAGAAAAGGCACCCAAGCCAGAGGAGAAACAAGAAGAAGTGAAGATTAAGTTGGGCAAGGGTAAAAAGAAGCCAAAGGAGGATGAAGAACCAGAGAACGTTACACTTAAGAAGATTCCAATCAAGCCCAAGGAAGCAGAGGAAGAAGTTGAACTGAAAGCCAAGCCAAAGGAAGTGGTTGTTGTTGGGGAACAGGCAAAGGAGCCCAAGGAAGGACAGTTCAATGTTGAGCCGTTCGAACCAGTCGAATTTGATCGTCCTGAATATGAACCTGAAGAGCTGGAGCCCATTGAACACCCAGATAAGCCAGAGAAGCCGAAGAAGCCCACCAAGACGAAGTATAAGCCAAAGGAAAAATCCAAGCCAGAGCCAGAAACCATTATATCGGAGATCGTTCCTGGAGTACCAAAGGAGCAAGAGGAAGTACCTGAAGAAGAAATCAAGTTCCGTAAGCCCGAAAGAAAGGCTCCTGAAGAGACAGACTCCGAAATCAAACTGCGACCTGTCCCCAAAGCGCCTCAAGCGGAAGAGCCGGTCGAGGAGGCCGTTGTTAAGCCTAAGGTGGAGGAACCTCAACCTGAAGTGCCCGAAGTTAAATCTGATGACGAAGCTAAGAAACCAAAGAAGGTCAAGTCCAAAAAGGTACAGCCAAAGGAAGAAGAGTTACCAGAGCAGAAACCAGAAGACTACGAGGTGTCGGTAAAGGAAGAGGAAGCTCCTTTAGAGCAACCAGTCGAAACCGAACAGCCCAAGGAAGTAAAGGTGAAACAGAAGAAGCCCAAAGAAACACCAGTGTCGGAAGTGGAAGTCACTGAAGAAATACCCCAACCAGAGGAAGTGCCAGAAGAAATACCTGTGGAATACAAGATAACCACTACGGTTTTGGAGCCTGAAGAGGCACCGAAGGAACATCAAGTCCGAGTTTTAGATTTCGATGAGCGTCAAGAAACCACCGAGGAAGTTATCGAAGAGAAGGTTGTAACACGGAAGAAGAAACCAAAGCCACAGCAACCAGAAGAGTTTGAGGTCACTTTGCAAGAGCCAAAGGAGGACGAGCAACCAGTCGAAGAAGTATCGGCTGAAATCGTGCTGCCAGTTGAGCAGCCCGAACAAAAGCCGGAAGAGTTTGAAATTGAACTTAAAATGACTGAGTCTACTCCTGATAAGCCCGTAGAACAGGAAATTACGGTCAAAGAAAAGAAAAAGAAACCTGTGAAGGAAGTCAAGGAAGATAAGATTGTCGTGGTGGAGGAAGAAGAGAAGGTACAACCAATTGAGGAACAAGTCGTTGAAGTCGAAAAACAAGAGGAAAAGAAGAAGACCAAGAAGCCAAAGTCATATGAGTTCAGCATGACAGAAACCGAAGCAGTTGAAGAGAAACCAGCTGAAGTTGTTGAGGAAATACCTGAAGAAATTCCTGAGGTTTTGGAAGAGAAGGTTGTGGATAAGTTTGATTCATATGAAATCACCCTCAAGGAAAGTGAAGCAGAAAAGGTGACTGCTGTGGAAGAACAGCCAGAGGAAGAAGTTCCTCAACAAGTCGTTCTCAAGAAAAAACCGAAAAAACCGGAGGAATTCGAGGCTGAGGTTGTGTTGACTGAGCCAAAGGTCACAGAGGAAACAACTGTGGAAACTGAGATCAAACAAAAGAAGGTTAAAAAGCCGAAGAAGACTGAGGATGAAGCTCAATTGGAAATCAAGGTAGTTGAGTCCGAAGCTCCTGTCCCTGAAGAAGTGATTGTCGAAACCCCTAAGCCTGAGGTTGTAGAAAAGCAGGAAGTGATTGTCGAAGAAAAGCCTGAAGAATTTAGCATTCGCGTTTCGGAAACTAAGGCAACGCCAGAAGAACCAAGTGAAGCACAGTTTACAGTGAAAAAACGCAAACCTTCAGTCACTTTTGCCGACGAACCAGCGACAGAAATCATTTTGAAGGAGACCAAGCCCGTTGAAGAAGTTACTGAAGAAGCCCAAATTAAGACCAAAAAGCCCAAGAAGAAGGTTAAGGATGTGGAGGCTGAAGAATTAAAGATCACCATTACCGAGGAGACTCCACAGGAAGTTCCAATAGTTGAAGAAGTCGAGGAGGAAGAGGTGGTCACAGTCGTCAAAGAAGAAGTGCCGAAGGTTGAAGATAAGACATATACCTTTGGCATCAAGGAGACGCAGCCTGAAAAACCAGTAGAGGTGATTGCTCAGGAAGAGCCGGTGGTAGCCGAGCCGATTGTGGAAGAACCACAGCCCGAAGTTTTTGAAGAACACAAGGTTAAGGTTATTGAGGAAACTCCCCGTGAATTCGTCGAAGAAGTCGTCGAGGAAGAAGTGAAGGTTATTCGCAAGAAGAAGCCTAAGCCTGAAGCCAAGGATGAACCAGAGGCGGAAGTTACTGTCTCAGCTCCAAAGCCAGTCGATGAAGTCGAAGCCACTTCCAGCATTACCGTGGTTCCAGAGCAGCCGACCGAAGAGGAAGCCGCCGATTTGAAAATAACAATTATTGAAGAAGTTGCGCCACCTCAAGAACTTGTCCAGGAGATTGAAGAAATCGATATCATCGAAGAACCCCAGGCACCCGAAGAGACTCCCGCAGACTTTAGCTTTGCCATTAAAGAAGCTGAAAAGGAACCCACCGTGGAAGAGTTACCGGAGGAACAGGTTACGATTCAGAAAAAGAAGAAGAAGGCACCTGCAGCAGAGGTTGTAGAAGAACCCGAAGCAGAATTCATGATTAAACCCAAACAGCCAGTGCAAGAAGTTTCCGAAGAAGCCAAGATCAAGAAGAAGCCCATGAAACCTGCTGCCCAAGAGGAGGCAGCTGCTGAGCTAAAGGTAACTCTAACCGAGGAAGTTCCTACGGAAACTGAAGTTCAAGAAATCGTCGAAGAAATCGAAGAAGTACCAGAAGAAAGGCCCACTGAGTACTCTATTGGTGTTAAAGAAACTGAACCAGAAGCTCCAAAGGAAGAAGAAGTCAGCTTACCCAAAAAGAAACCAAAGGATGTTCCAGTTGTTGAAGAGCCCGAGGCAGAAGTTACGCTAAAACCGAAACCAAAGGTGGAGGAAGTTCAGGAAGAGGCTAAGATAGTGAAGAAGAAACCAAAGAAACCTGTCGAAGAAGCAGCTGCCGAGGAACTTACGGTTAAAGTGGAAGAAGAAGTTATTCCCGAGCCGATCGTGGAAGAAGAGGTAGTAGAGGAAGTCCAAATTAAGAAGAAGACAGAACCTACGCCAGAGGACATTGTCGATGCTGCGGTCGTTAAATTAAAGAAACCACAACCCGTTGAGGAGGATGAAGTGGTGGCTGAAGTAACTCTGAAGCCCAAGGCGCCCAAGGAGATTCAGGAAGAGGAATTCTCTGTGGATGTTAAGCTGCCAAAGGAACAGAAGATAACCGAAGAAACCTCCGACCAAACAGTACAGCTAAAGAAGAAAAAGAAGCCTCAGAAGCCGGTGGAAGAGGCTGCTGATGAGCTGGAACTGAAACAGACGATTATCGAAGAAAGACCCGTTGAAATCGAAGAGGAGGAGATCGTTGAAGAGGCAGTCATCATTCGGAAGAAACCAAAGAAACCATTCGAGCCGACTGTTGAGGATCTTGAAGAAACTGAATTCAGCCTCTCCTTTAAAAAGCCACACACCATCAATGAGGGCGTGGAAGAGGCCGCCACCGTGCTAAAGAAACGACCAGTAAGGCCCACCACAATGGACGAGGCCGCGGCAGAGCTTTCCATCAAACGCCAAGAAGAAGAATACGAAGAGGGCGAAGATGTTGAAGAGTTTGTCGTTAGCCAGCGTGCCAAGCCAAAGCCTCTGCAGATCACCGAAGAAGGTGAGGAAGCCTACACGGTTAAGAAGCTGAAGCGTCGCAAGCAGGTGGACATTCCCGAATATACTGACGTTGAAAATGTCACTTTCCGTGCGAGAAGTACCAAGACCAAGGAGGATGTCGATCAGGAGTTTAACATTGCTCTAGACTCGTATGCGGAAGAGGAGATCTCCATGTCTGGCAAGGTCAAGCTTAAGAAGCCCATCAAAAAGACCTTCTCTGAGGCAGCCGACGAGGCCCACATTAAGATCATGCATGACTACGATGACGGTGAAGGGCCCATCATTGAAGAGATTCGCGACGATGAGGATACCATCGATGAAGTCGAGGAACCCGAAGAATACTTTGTTGAGGAACTGCCACCAGATGAGGTAGACTTCAAGCTGAAGCCCAAGAAACAGCCCAAGCCTACCTATTCCGTTCAGGACGAGGAAGAAGAACAGTTCCTGATTGGCATTCGGCATCCCAAGCGTGATTCTGTGACCTATGATGAGGATTCTCTAACGTTCAAGAAGAAGCGTAAGGTTGTCCAACAACTGTTTAATGAAGGTAAGTCGGCCTTTGTCACCAATAATGCTAATTTATATGATTATCCAAAATGCTTTACTTTCACATAAAAAATATCAGCTTATATGATATCAGCGTAGCAAGGTAAAATTACCCAACTTAAATGTCGGTTGCTAACGCTTAACAACTCATTGTTAAAAATCTTCAATGCTTTACGGTGCTTTCGGGAACTTGTATTAATAAAACATTTGTTTTTGTACAGATGGAGCATCGCTTAATATCACCAGAGAAATGAATGTTGAAGGTACGTAAATATACTATTTATCAATAATATTTTATTTCTATAAATAAAATTTCATTTATGAATTTCAGAATCAGAAAATCCCAATGTTATGTACTCTATTTGCAATTATATTGCCGACAACGACGAAGCTATCAACTTGGTAGAGGGTGAAAAGGTTACGGTCATTGGACGTCACAGCTCTGAGTGGTGGTATGTCAAGAAGAGCATCACCGAAGAAGAAGGCTGGGTTCCTGCTCAATACCTAATGGAACCCGACGAATATGCTCAGTATGTGCAAAATAAATTGCACGAGAAGATCGATAAGCTGCCTGTGTTTGAACGTAAGTTTTTTGTTTTATTATCTGGCTATGTGTCAGACCTAACTTTGTTTTGTCGCTGTCCGCGTTTGATTGTTAACAAACAATTCTGTGTTTTGTTGTGATTTACAATGTAAAGGTCCTGGACCAGAAGACAAGCCCATTGCTCCGCGATTTATCGAAAAACTGCAGCCCATTCACACACCTGACGGCTACACTGTGCAGTTCGAGTGCAAGGTTGAGGGTAGCCCGAGACCGCAGATTGCCTGGTTCCGCGAGACTGCCATTATTAAGCCCTCGCAGGACTTCCAAATATTCTACGACGACGATAATGTGGCCACCCTGATTATTCGCGAGGTCTTCCCCGAGGATGCGGGCCAGTTTACGTGTGTGGCCAAGAACGCCGCTGGATTTACTTCCAGTACCACGGAACTGATTGTGGAGAGTCCACTGTCCGATCATGGTTCTGATGCCACTGCCCTGTCGCGTCGCAGCATGTCCCGCGAATCATCGCTGGCCGATATCTTGGAGGGAATTCCACCAACGTTCTCAAAGAAGCCAAAGGCCCAGTATGTGGACGAGAATACAAATGTGATTCTAGAGTGCCGACTGGTAGCTGTTCCGGAACCGGACATTGTCTGGACCTTTAATGGTGTAGACATTGACGAGGAGGAGCTGAAGAATGTTCGAATCGTCACCGAATCCGACATGCACATGTACTGTAGTGTGGTGCATATCACTAAGGTGAAGAAATCGCAAGAAGGCACTTACGAGGTGATTGCTACAAATCGCGAGGGTGAGGCACGTCTTCCGATTACACTGAAGGTGCGAACCACCGACCAGGAAGCCCCGCAGATCTTGGAACCGCTGCGCAACATGGTCATACGCGAAGGTGAGAGTGTCGTGCTTTCCACCCAGATTGTGGGAAATCCACCGCCTAAGGTAACGTGGTACAAGGATGGCAAGCCCGTTAAGAATGCCAAGTCCGACAAGGACTTGCACACCTTAACACTAATCACGCCCAAGAAGGCCGAGAAGGGCGAATACACCGTTAAGGCTGTAAATCCCTTGGGTAGTGTGGAGACTACTGCTAATCTGACAATCGAAGGTACGTTTGTTGTTTCATGTTGGAGACGGCCCTCATTTATTTTGTTTGTTTATGATATTACTAACTATTTTATTTTTTTGCCTTTAGAAGCCACCAGTGGCAACGCAGAGCCACCACTCTTCGTGGAACGTTTCGAGGAGCAGAATGTGCCACAAAAGGGAGAGATTCGTTTGCCAGCCAAGGTTTCCGGCAATCCGGTTCCTGAGGTTCAATGGCTTTTCAACAACAGTCCATTATTCCCCAGCGAACGCATTCAGCAGGTATACGATGGCGAGAATATTGAGCTGATCATTAAGGATGCGAATCCCGAAACCGATTCTGGCGACTACAAGTGCATTGCCAGCAACCCCATTGGCAAAACATCTCACGGAGCCCGTGTAATTGTCGAAGTCGATGAGGTAACCTTCACCAAGAAGCTTAAGAAGACCATTACCATCGAAGAGGTTCAATCTCTAACCCTGGAGTGCGAGACTTCCCACGTGGTGACCACCAAATGGTTCTTTAATGGCAAGGAGCTCAGCGGCATGGATCATCGTGTTGTTGTTGAAGATGGCAAGACCCACAAGTTGGTGATCAGGAACACGAATCTTCGTGACTCTGGTACCTATGTTTGCAAGGTCAAGAAGCAAGAGACTCAATCAACGGTGGAGGTCCTGAAACGCAAACCAGACTTTATCAAGGTACTGGAGGACTACGAGGTAACCGAAAAGGATACGGCCATCTTGGATGTAGAGCTATCTACAGAGGCAACTGAGGTTACATGGTTTAAGGACGGCGAGAAAATCACGCCTGAAAACAAGAATGTGGAGTTTATCAAGGACGGCAAGGCTCGTCGCCTGGTTATCCGCGATACCACCATCCACGATGAAGGCCAGTACACTTGTAAGATCGAGGGACAGGAGTGCAGTTGTGAGCTGGTTGTCATCGAGCTGCCGCCAGAGATTGTTAAGCCGCTGAAGGACGTTTCGGTAACAAAGGGAGAAAACGCCACCTTTGAAGTTGAGCTCAGCAAGGGCGATGCCCTGGTCAAATGGTATAAGAACGGCAAGGAAATTGTGTTCAATGAACGCATTCAGCTGGCCATCGATGGCAAGAAGCAATCCCTGCGCATACTCAAGGCCAAGCCCGAGGACGTTGGCGAGTACTCCATCCAGGTTGGCGAGCAGACCTCCAAGGCCAAGCTGACTGTCGAGGAGCCACTGGTTAACTTTGTGGTCCGCCTGCCGGAAGTCACGCTGGCCACAAAGACCACAGATGCCGAATTTACGGTCGAGCTGTCTCAGCCGGACGTAGAAGTGACCTGGCACAAGAAGGGAAAGCCAATCAAGCCAAATAAGAAGCATGAGGTCTTCGTCGAGGGTACTGTCCGACGATTGGTCATTCACGACGCCAGTGACGACGATGCCGGCGAGATCAGCTGCGTGGCCGAGAATGTCACCAGCAGCACTAAACTGTGCGTGGAGGAGCTCAAACTGCCACCCGTCATTACCTCTGACAAGGATCAGACAATCAAGGTAAAGGAGGACGACGATGCTACCTTCACTGTCAAGTACACAGGCGTCCCAACACCCGAGGCCATTTGGACCACGCGCAAGGTTGTCATACCCAAGTCAAAGCGCACAATCCCGGCCATCGACGAACAGTCTGCCACGCTAACCATCAAAAAGGTTGTCGACGATGACGAGGGCGAGTACACCGTTAAGCTTGTCAACCCGGTTGGCGAGGCGGAGGCCAGCCTGCACTTGGTCATTATGCGTAAGTACCTTAGCCTTAGCTTAGATGCCAGTTAATTGGTGCGTAACTGATGACCCTAATCAAATACTTAGGCAAGCCGACGGCACCTGGCACTCCTCAACCACTGGAGATAATGCACGACTCCATTACGCTCTACTGGAAGGCGCCGGAGGACGATGGCAAGTCGGAAATTATCGAATACATTCTGGAGTACCACGATGTTAAGGAAGAAAAGTAAGTGCCAATATTATTTGTATGAACATATTTACAAATTGGTTGTTCTGTCATTATTTGCTTACAGATGGACTGAAATTCGCAAGATAAAGGACACTACGTACACCATCAGCAAGCTGAAGATCGACACGGAGTACGTCTTCCGTTCGATCGCCGTGAATGAGGTTGGACCCTCACCGCCCTCACCAGCTTCGCCACCCATTCGTTTGGTGCCCAAGGTCGAGACCGAGGCGCCAAGCGTACGCGAACCCCTACAAGATGTGGTTAGCGAATTGGACAAGGAGGTCACGCTGTCCTGCGTGTTTGGCGGCATTCCAGAGCCAAAGGTTACGTGGAAGAAGAACGGTAAGGTGTTCGAGTCGAGCACTCAACGCTACGAAAACCGTGTAGCCAAATACACAATTGAAAAGACAACCATTGAGACTGAAGCCACTTACACGTGCGTGGCGACCAACGAGAAGGGCACCGTGGAGACCTCGTGCCGCCTGAAGCTGCAGGAGAAGCCCGTCCTCGAGGTAGAGGACAAGTATCTGGCGCAGAAACTTCGCACGGGCAGCACTCTCACCATTCCAGCAACGGTCCGCGGCTATCCACAACCCACCGTGACCTGGCACAAGGAGACGGTCGAGCAGAAGACCACCAAGACGGTCACTATCGAGACGACCGAGACCACTTCCACATACACGGTGAAGAAGGTCACCCGCGAGTTCTCCGGCAAGTACAAGATCACGGCCACCAACGAATCCGGCTCTACGTATGTGGAGTGCACGGTTCAGGTGATCGACAAGCCCAGCAGACCCCAGTCCCTGGAGATCAAGGACATTAAGAAGGACTCGATCACCCTGGAGTGGACACCGCCCATCGATGATGGCGGTCTGGAGATCAATAAATACACGCTGGAGAAGTGTGATGTTCAGAACAATGTCTGGATGAAGGTCTCCGACTTTGACAAGGATATTAAATCCTATGCAGTTCAGAAGTTATCCATGAATGCGCAATACATGTTCCGCGTGGTGGCCGCCAATCCCATTGGCGAATCAGAGCCCACGGAAAGTGATCCTGTGACTATAACTAAGAAGTTCGGTAAGTTCGGTTACTCTTTACAACTTTACTTGAAAGTTTAAGTAGGATAATTACTTATAACTTATATCCTAATAAATATTTATAGAAAAACCATCGCCACCACGTGGTCCCACAAGTGTATCGGGAATGAACGACACTTCCTTCAATCTGGCTTGGGAACCTTCCGAGAACGACGGTGGCTCCAAGGTCATTGAGTACATTGTGGAGATACGGGAAGAGACTGAAACCACCTTTAGATCGGTGGGCACTAGCCTGGGCACTGTCACCAACATTCACGTGGAGAAGGTGGTCAGGAATAAGGGCTATCTGTTCCGCATTTATGCGAGAAACGAGGTTGGCACCAGCGAGGCGTACGAGACCACGGAAAAGATTGTCGTGGGTCGCAAGATAAGTAAGTTCCCAGATTCTTTACACGTAAATCCAATTGCTTATTGCCTTCGCATATATTGCTTATTTTAAAACGCCACTAATGCTTAAAAATGCGCATAACTAATCCTAAATCTACACCAGCTATTGATAATGAAATCGTGGGTATGTAACTAGCCTGAAAAGTTGTTAAAAGTTGAAATGCTAATGGAATTTCTTTCATATTTAAACTCCCAGCGCCACCATCGCCACCTCAAAACCTGAGGGCGCCGGATGTCACCAGTCGAAGTGTTACCTTGGACTGGGAGGTGCCAGCCCGCAATGGTGGTTCCGAAATCACGGGTAAAATAAAATTAATATCATAAGTTTACATAGGATATTTACTTAACCCTTTCAATTACCCACCAGGCTACTGCGTGGAAAAACGTTCTTCAACATCTACAACTTGGTCAAAGGTCATCACACTGGATGCCCACCAGCTGCACTACACGATTGACAATTTGAAGGAGAAGTGCGAGTACTGGTTCCGTGTGTCTGCGGAGAATGAGGCTGGACTAGGTGCACCAGCCGTCACCGAGAGCGTATCGCTCAAGACACATGCCAGTAAGTCCAAAGCATTGAAAATTCTTTACCCAGAGTCCCATAATAATTGCCATTTTCCCTTTTAGCCGTACCCTCGCCACCGACCGCTCCACTGGAGGCGCGCGTTCTCGCCGCCAATGCCCATATCTTCGAATGGGGTATTCCCGAGTCAGATGGAGGTGCGCCTCTGCTCGGTTACCACATCGCTATAAGGGACATGAAGAAGACCATGTGGATCGAGGTGGGTCGTGTGCCAGCTGGCGTGCAGAAATTCCAGATCAGAGACCTGCAGGAGAATCACGAGTATATGATACGCATATTTGCCAAGAACGAGATTGGTCTGAGTGAACCTCTGGAATCAGAGGAGCCCTACAAGGTCATGACCGCTGGTGAGTGTTTGCTTAATCTCATAAGCTTAAACAAAAATTCGTACTTTATAAATTGGACGGTTCTTTCTCAATTCCTGCAACGAAAAAGTTTTAGTAGATACGGAAACATTCCTGATTGTGCAATTCGTCAAAACTAATATATAAATTGCATTCCCATTCGATCCAGGTCATGAGAGCCTGCCGGACGAGCCGCGCACCGAGATGAGCACGTGCAACACCTCGTCGTGGCTGCGTGACCACAACATGGATGCAGACATCCATTCATATGCCCGCGGCAGGCTGCTTCAACGCGACGAGTACTTCTTCCGGCTGTGGGCGGAGATACCCAAGAGCAAAAAGAAGAAGAGCTCCAAGTAGTCGGTAAAACATATAGAAAAAAACAAATAAAAAACGACAACGAAATGAGAAACACTTAAGTCGTAGGTTAAGCATATTTCAATTGTATTTTATATAACACAAGAACCGGGCAGCGAGCCCTTGATTTTGTAGCTTTTTGTACTGTACTAGAGATGACGATATGTAAGGATGATGTAATGCTAATTGCATCCCATTGACAGCGATGTCAACGACTCCCGGCCAGAAGAGTGCGAGCGAAGACAAACTTAATGCCCGGGAGCGTGGACGTGGCTCAATGCTAAGGGTGGCCATTACATCGTCTAATTAATGGACATAATTTTAGATTTTTCATTTGCATAGAGTTCTTTTTCATTTTGTTTTATTTTCGACTTATTTTATGGTAAGCTGTGATAAATCTATCAAAATCGAAAGCGTCAAACGAAGCAACAAAAAATGAAACACAATATATATTAAATGCCACCACGAGGAGGCGAACCATTGGCATCGGGCAACTAAAGCCAACGAGCCGCAGCCCTCCGAAACACCCAATACCATCCCAAATCCCCGCCAGCGTAACTCAATATCCACTCCCTCTCGGGAGACAAAACAACAAATGGTGCAATTCGATATGAGTTATTTCTGGGGAGTGTGTTGCGAGTCGCTGGCTTCAGTTGTCTTTGTCCCGGCTTCGCTCTGGTTGAAATTTATGGCATAATAGGGATATATATATATATAAAGAGGTTACACACCTGTGTCTTTAAAGTTACAAAAACCAAATAAATATAATATAATGAAAAATAAAACAAATTCTTCTTACCTTATTCAAAATAGCAGCTACCAGGTATTTATGTTGCAATTCCCAAACTAGTTTTCAGCGATTTAATACTATAAATAAAGAAATTAAATTAAAATTAAATTAAAGCATAGTTAAGCGATAGCTAAAGGTACCCAAGCCGATTAAATAATTTTATATAGCTCATGAATTTTGCAGTGAAGCCTTCAAGGGTTTCCCAAAGGCTTTCTGGCTTATTTTCCGAATTAAACTAATTAATTCATTGGATTTTGACCCCAAACTCGGCATAACTTTGGCGGAAAGTTTCCTTCGCAATGTTTCCTTTGTTTTTTGAATTGTAAAACTTAAAGACCAAAGCTGAAACGGTCTGGTCCACATGCGTGTGTGTCCAGGCAGTGGAAACTTATCTGGTGACATGGCAAATGCGGCATAAACTTTTCTCCCCAGGAGCTGAGAATTGTGTGTGTGCGAATTTAATTAAAGTTTTTGCGGTTGCCACTAATCAAAAGATATTATCTCGACTGTTTTGTTGTAACTCTCTGTGCGGCTAGACGCAGTAATTTGAGCCAACTTTTTGGGGGGCACGGAGCTGGGCACTGATTTCCGGCAGCGAATGGCTGAATGGCCAAAGTCGCAGTTTGAGCTGTGCGAGATGAGCAAAAACCCATAAAGCTGAAGCATATTTCCGGCACTTCAAATTGCACAGACAAACAAAGCAGCAGCAGCAGCCGAGTGTCTGAGGCTTCGTTGGGTAACACAAATAGTCAAACAGCAAACACATACAGAGCCCAAAGTCAGGAGCCTTTCTTAGCCTGTTATTCAGTTATTGATATACTAACTAAACGATCGAGAAGGAGGAACAGCTCAAAGCGGAAATTTCATTTACTTGTTTGCTCTTCTCCGTTCCGCTTTTCGCTTTTCCTACACTCAATTTTCTTGTTTAGTCAAGTTGGCGTTTTGTTATTGTGCAACAAAAAATTGAAAGCTCCTAAGCTGCTTTCAACGCTTTAAAGGAAACATTTTCGAGCATTTTCAGCCCACAAGTGCGAGTATCTTGCAGATACTTGTGCTGCTTCTGCTTGTGCGACCCCATTAGTTATGGTTTATTAAGGTGAAGACGAGTCAGAGGGAGAGCTCTCTTAGCCGTAATACAATTGTAAACTTGTAATAGAATTTGGCAAGTTCTGTTGAATGCATATAAAAACAAATTACACATCAACTTTATGGTGTGCACGTAGAAAATTGAGGCCCTCTTCTGCTCTCTCAGTAGGTTTGGTTTAGCTTTTCGGTTATATTTTTTTCTCTTTTCATTTTCCCAAGTTTCCCATGTTTCCTCATGTTTTTCTTCGTGTTCTTCTTGTTGGCCACCATGTCAGCGCTCGTCAAACGTGATGGCCTAGGAATAAAAACAAAATCCAACGACGTAAGAAAAGACAGTAGAAAGTTTGCTTAATTACTTCCCAAAATAATAATGATGACTGTGTGTCAGTGAGTAGAGAGAGTGAGTGCAGGAACAACAAAGTCGTTTCGTTTCCAAAGAAATTTAATTAACAACTTGTGGAAAGCCCAGGGCATCGTCCTAGAAGTAACCAAATTCGTAATATGACTTTGCTAATTTGTTCGAACCTGGCAGTATTCGATATGTCTGTCACTATTTAAGAATGTATCGGCATTCAAATAATTCATTTAAAATGAATTAAGAACGTCTATACATAGATCTTATCAAAATTTTTGGAACTTTTAGAAATACTTTGTTAGCGAGTCTTTCGTATAAACCTATGATCGATTACTACGATGGGAGCAGATACTCCAGCACCCGTTGGACAGGCGGAGGCCAAGGCCTTTAATGTGTTTATGAAAAAATACATTAAGAATCATCTACACCAAGACGAAGACGAGTGGAGCTGGAACGGGACAAATGCCTGGGGCAAGCTAACCACCGCACAAAAGAAGTTATTTGCAGTGAGCCTCTAAATTACGAATCTTGGCGTCCTTTAATGCATTCTTAAACTAATTTCAGAGAAAAACCAATGTGCCTGTCTACAAAAGACGAGCTTTTATGCTGAAAATGAAACGGCCAGCGAAGGCTAAGTCCAAAGCCAAAGTTGTAGGCCGTTCCGTTGACCGCCGTGGTAAAAAACGAGCAAAGATTGATTAAAAACCCATGAAAAGGGCGATCAATTAATGTTTTCTAAATATGCTAAGCCGGTGAGTACTGGAAATAGCTATCTATCTAATAATTAGAACTTAACATACAAATATTTCAAAAGACGAGCTCCTACCCCGAAAAAGAAACGGCCAGCTAAGCCAAAGGCCAAAGCCAAACTTGTAGACCGTCCCGTCGATGCGAACTTTTTTGTAAAATTAAAAATTATAAATTAAATTACATGTAAATTCGTTTAGACTTTTCTCTTAAGGTTTCTATATAGTCGTATGTATATTTTTTAAATATATAGATAATTATTTTTAAGCTAAACATTCTTGTTAATTCATATAAAATGGGTATTTCCTAGCCCACTAAGAACCCCAGACCAGAACTATACTGTTAACAAAGAAGATGCCGTAAAATGTTAATTACAGTGGATGTTTATTATGCCATAGCAAAACCCCCAATGAGTCGCTTGGCCAGACATTAGCTCTACTGAAATATCCAGACTCATTTACGATGCGCAACACGGTTCGGTTTGGGTGCAGGTTCTGACCAGTCCAGTCCAGTCCAGTCCCCAAATAGCCAGGCCAAAGCAGCTGTATATATGTATAATTGGCCTGGTCGAGCAGTTGGAAGCAATAAAGCCAGGACCATAACGAAGACAAGCTGGCCCCGGCCCATATATGCCACAAAATGCAGCGTCATAAAAGAAATAAAATAAAATATACAAAAAAAGGGACAACTTCCGGTGCGGCAGTGCAGCAGCAGTGGCAGCATCAAACCGATTTCCGTTGAGTAAAGTGAGCAAACATTTAAGGAAAACATGCCATAAACGAGCGAGAATTACGGTGCCCCTGGGAATGCCCTCACCATACTAAAACTCAAAGTGCATCTACGGGCATTAAGGATTCAGCTGGCGAATATTAAACGATTTAAATAACAATACAATTTCCCCTTTTTGCACAACTATTTGCTGTGGGCATTCGAAAAGAGGAATCAATATGCCCGACTTTGCTGCCAGCTCCCAGAAGAGAGAGGAATATTGTAAATATAAAATATTTATTGCCAGATTGCACACGCATCCCACAGCAGCCGTTGGTTTCATTCACCAGCACCTTTTCGCACTGAAAATAAGTTTCGAGAGACTGTCAAAAATGTTTCTTGAAGTATTAAATATTAAAAGAAAGAATTAAAATTGAACCAATTATTATTCCATTTCTCTTAGAACGTCAATAGAATACACCTCATAATTTGTAAATACATTTTTGGTGATCAAACTATAAAATTGAAATATTTTCTTGCTGTGCCGGTGGGTTTTCTTGCAGCCAGATATGCACCAGCAGTCATCCAGTCCATTCAGCCGCTTCCTTCCCATTGAATGCATTGCATTGAAAGCATCCGCCCGCCACAAGAACATGGCAATTTTTCCTTTTCCCTTCCCTTCTACATGCATTCACAACCTTTGGTGGCCTAGCAGCCACACTATGAGCCAATTCATAACATTTACCAGAAAACCAATTTAAAATTAAATAGAGACATTTCGTGTACAAATTAACAGCAAATTTCATTGCACATTGCTGCTTCACTCTTGCTGGCGCCGCGCGGTGCCATTTAAAAATCAAGTGTGCTGAAAATTAAATTTCACAAACTGTTTTCATACAGAACGAGGGGAAGGAAGGAGTGTGGTAGTGCCATGTAAAGACTTTTAGTGGCTTCCGCCCAAAAACTAATGAAAGCTCCATCCTTCCACCTCGCCGGTGGCTTCCTCTTCACCCCCGATGACATCGTGGGTTAAGCACACACACAGACAGGGAGTCTGCATGACTTTTTGAGGCGGAGTAATTAAAGTCAATTGCCATTTTGCCAAAATGCGCTCAACGTGGCGTATACGTAATGCGATTGAGGCGAGACTGTGTGTGCGTGCGAGTGTGTCTGTCTCAGTGTCAACAGCATTAGCTTCGTTGACTTGCCAGCTATTAGCAAACACACCACAAACTGTGTTATAATTTATTAGAAAACACTCTGTCAAAATTCAACTTCCGAAATGAATTTATTCCGGCTCGAGAGACTTTCCTCGCCGGCTTAACTATGTCGTCAAAGCTTAATGGCTATTGTTTGGCCCGCGGGAAATCGGTGAAAACCGTAAGCTTTATTTGCAAATTTGATTTCGCGCCTTTGTGCTGCGTTTACCAATTTTCTTTACAGCTGCCACAGAGCCAATCTCTCTAGGTGGTGCCCCCAAATGATGTCTGATGTTTTACGGCTTCGTTTTGTTGACTTTGTAATGCCCCGTCGTAAAAGTTGTGTGTGGCCAAAACCGAAAAACGACACCATCATTTGCATTTATCGGCAGAGAGAACTTTGTTGGAGTTTGCTTGATTAGCTCATTATAGAGTGTTTTCACATTTACGAGCTTATA
>JAEIIO010002863.1:0-16888 GCA_018874655.1 Drosophila diplacantha | reverse complement strand
GTAAAATGCATAATTCTCGTTTCATAATGCTCGTTTCCTTGCTTTCTAACAACATTTGAAATGTGAAG
Organism: Drosophila diplacantha; assembly: GCA_018874655.1. Lineage (NCBI taxonomy): Eukaryota > Metazoa > Arthropoda > Insecta > Diptera > Drosophilidae > Drosophila > Drosophila diplacantha. The sequence goes on along the minus strand of JAEIIO010002863.1, from coordinate 16,820 downwards.
GGATAAATATGGCCATCAATGCAATTAATGTGTGGCTCATTTGTAAATCTGGGACGTAAAGGGTGTAATCTACAAGAAAAACAAGAATTTAAATTATTTATTATGAAAAAGGTGAAAAATTAATGTGTTATGCTATCGCGGTAGTAACAAGTAATCGATTGTTCTGAGCTTGCATACTATCGATACACATAAGGTCTTTTGAAAGCAACCTCTGAAGCGGCACTATTATTTCCTATTTGTGAAGTGAAAAAGTTGTAAGTATTAACTATTATTGGGTGATTAGATTGCTGAATTTGTACTTGCGCCTTTCCAGGCATCCAATTGTCGCTTGTCCCCCAGCGTGTGGCAGACGACAGAGAGCTAGAAAGTGAAAAGTCCCTTGCCAATTTGTTCAAAAACTAATATTCGCGATGGCTGCACAACCCAGTCCCCTCATGAATCCCCAGCAGCAACAGCAGCAGAGCGAGCAGGAGAAGGTGAGCCACGTTCGAAATCGGCAGTTGCCAGGTGGTCAAGCTGACTTTCCTCTTATTACCCGCCAGGTGTACCAATGGATCAACGAGCTGGCACACCCAGACACGCGTGAGAATGCTCTGCTGGAGCTGAGCAAGAAACGTGAAACCGACTTGGCCCCGTTGCTGTGGAGCAGCTTCGGAACCGCCAGCGCTTTGCTGCAAGAGATCGTCAACATTTATCCGGCAATAACGCCACCCACTATGACGGCTCATCAGTCCAATCGTGTTTGCAACGCGCTGGCCCTGCTGCAGTGTGTTGCCTCGCACCCGGAGACGCGCTCGGCCTTCCTTGCGGCCCAGATACCGCTGTACCTGTACCCCTTTCTGTCGACCAGCTCCAAGACCAGGCCTTTCGAGTACCTACGCCTCACCAGCCTGGGCGTGATTGGAGCGCTGGTGAAGACCGACGAGCAGGAGGTTATCACGTTCCTACTGACCACGGAGATCGTGCCCCTCTGCCTCAGTATCATGGACAGCGGTTCGGAGCTGAGCAAGACCGTGGCAACGTTCATCATCCAGAAGATACTGCTCGACGAATCGGGTCTGTCGTACATATGCCAGACCTACGAACGCTTCTCGCACGTGGCCATTACCCTGGTAGGTATCCTGGCATCCAATATTCGCAGCACTGGCCTTATCCACTTTTCTGTTTAAGGGCAAAATGGTCATCCAGCTCTCGAAGGATCCGTGCGCCCGCCTCTTGAAGCACGTTGTGCGCTGCTATTTGCGCCTCTCGGACAACACTCGGTATGTATTGGTGCACTTTAGTCGGTAACATGAACTGCAACTGCACTCCATTTTGCAGCGCTCGCAAGGCCCTGGGCCAATGTCTGCCCGATCAGCTGCGTGACGGCACCTTTGCCTTGTGCCTGCAGGACGACAAGACCACCAAACAGTGGCTGCAGATGCTCCTCAAGAACCTGGAGCTGGGCGCCACTCCGCAGCAGATCGGCATGTCGCCGTTGGGCTCCTAGATCCCTGCCCCCTTCCATCCGTCTCACAAGCGCGCTCTTCTCAAGTATTGCCCAAACATCTGTGATGCCCCGACGACTGGGTATTCATCGGATAGTGGACGTTGTTTCTTAAGTTTTCACGAGATCGCCAAAGTCTCCAATACAATCAGAACTGAAAAAAGTATATTATGCTTAGATATGTTAACATAGGTTTATCCCCTAATACCATTTAAATTACAAAGTAAATAAAGAAGCAAACATGTTATCAACGGCTGTGTGTTTGATTACAAAGAAAGCTTGAGCCAGCCAGCACCCAGATCATTTACACATGGTGCTTGGGGGGGCCGTAGCTTTTGTTTTTATTTAACAGGAGTATTAAATGGCTTACAATTTGAAAGAATCCGAACGAAAGAACAAAATAATTGTGTGAGCGTCAAATTTAAAACGTGGTTAATCGAAATGCATATACATATACGAGTTGTAGACAATATTAACAATGGAAAAAATACTTGTGACTAAATTATGATGGCAATCATGCCAGGAGGGATATTTTTCATCTTTGACTGTTGCTTCTGGTCGTGGCTATGATATTTCTTGTAGCTATGTTTGTTCATTCCGGCTGGTTGCAGTTCGTTCTCCATGAACTTCGCTCGATTGGCCTGATATGGGACTGCTGGACACCAGTTGTCTTGGGGATCAATGGAGACGGGGTGCTCCTTCTGCCTAAGTTTCTTAGCTCTCGCCATCGGCATGGACGAGTGACCTTTCCTGTGGTAATCGCCATAAGATTGCAATTTCGCCTGTTTTTGGGGTTTCGCTGATTTCTTTTTCGCCGCAGTACGCCCTTTCGCCGGAGCTTCTGCCTTCATCTTATGGTACTGACGATGACAGGTATCGGGCAAGCGGAACAGCACCTCATTCTCCAGGTGGTTAAGGATTTCTAGCACAAACAGAACATGCTGCTTGGTGTCCAAAATATTTTTTAAGAGCATTTTGCCCGTTTTCGCTTTCAGTGTGCGGAATTTAGGTTTCTGCCGGCATTTGTTGGACTGGTCCCTACAGGGCGGTGGCTTCGGGGTGGGCGGAGGCGGCGGTGGCGGCGACATTGGTGGAGGAGCTGTATACGGACAGGAAGGTGAGCTGTCTGCTGTTGTGCGATGACAGCACGGACGTCCTGTAGGGGGCGAAACGCGGCAATATTGGTTCTTCATCTTTGATGCACCATGGGGCTTCCCCTTTCGGCCTTTGGTCCACGGAAACTGAATCATCCTCTTGAAGTCCAGCTCGCTTGTAGGGTTTCCTTTAGCTTTCTCGATTATCGGCACGTAGTCCAGGACTTCCTCGTTGGGAATGCTCTTGTAAGCATACTTGTGCTTCCGGTCAGAGCTCATTTTGTGTTTCACTTGCGAGTCTTCATGATAGTAATAGTCCTCGCTCTTGCCCACATCTTTGTCCTTCAGTGCATTGGGATCGCGAGGATATTCCGGTTCTTGAACCTCATCCAAGTCGAGAACGTCAAAGTACTCATCCTCTTGTGGTGGGCTGGCCGATGGTCCAACGTAAGTCACAAGTACCAGTGCCAGCAGGACGACCTTCATTGAACTTATTTGCATCATTCTCTCGAATTTTCCGCTCAGTCGATGCTAGTAAAATTCGATATGCTATCAGTCACAGCAATGGAAAAAGCAACTGGGAACCCGAAACAGGTATATAGGAGCCTACTCTGACCCCGCACGAAATTTACATCCTTGATCATTTTTCAAGAGCTCCAACTCTATGATAAACCAGATGCCTCATAGCCCTACCCAGCGACCAAGTCATATCACTGTACAAATATATGCTGGTATTCCGATATTCTAGATGGTTCTCTTAGCTTATCGAGTGCCCGGGTCTCTGGGTCTGGTCTCCGCGCTTATCAAGATTCGGGGACCCGTCAAGGCTTTTGCATTGCCCACGAGTCGACGCTAAAGGGTCGCCCGGCCTCTGTCCCTATCCCGTCCCATTTCACGCTTATCTGGTATCAGATAAGGTAGATAAGGTCAGTGAGAGTGCGCAATGCGGCGAGGGTTATAACAAATTTAGTGTATTTTCTATGTTTTCATAGCCAGCGAAGCATTAACAAAGGACCTTTCATGTATCGTTCTTCTACAATTAAATTTGATCAAATGCTGACGCAGCCTCCAACTGGTCAGATCCGGGTGCTTAATATGCGATAAGGAGCGGAAACCGGCGGTCAAGAATAGGTCAGAGGTCACAGGTCGCAGGGCACATAACGAACAGCACTCCATCTCCGAGCAGGAGTTGCACCTTTCGGGATAACACAGCTTCCTTTTCGTCGTAATAGTTGGTGTCGTGCAATACATGTGGGGACAAGTCAGGTCAACATGGGTAACGAGGACGCGGATCGCTTAATGCTACTGCCACAACAACCAGGCAGCGGCCTAGTCGCATGAACCGTCCAGCCAGCCGTCGCGCCACCGTTCGTTCACCTTGCTGCAGTCGAACAGTGGCTTGCCAAGCTTGTCGTTGACCCTGTTGTGGAACTTGCACAGCCACAGGGAAAGCTCCTTCTGCGAACTTACGTTGATGGGATTGACGTCCAGGCTACAAGGCGGCAAAAACCGAGGGTCAGCGACGTGTTTGGTCAGTCGGGAAATTGACAGGCACTTACTCTGTGCGGAAGTCCTTGGCGCAAAACTCGCAGGGATAGAGACGCGAGAGCACCTCGAAGAAGTTCTTCATATCTCGCTTTTCATTGTCCGTCGGGTTGTCCGAGTAGAAGGCGGCCATGGTGTGTAGCAGGCCCCAGGTGGAGATGCCCAGTCGCACCTTGTCCAGCGGACAGTCATCGCGTGCCAGATCGGCCTCATTTACGGTCACCTTCTCGGTGGCTGCCATGTGCTTCACCTGTAATGGGGATACTAAGGTATTAGCATGGTGGCAGGCGTGGCAGCGCGTTGCGGCAACGTTACCTTGGCACTCTGCACGTTCGAGAAGAGGCGCTGCTGCTTGGACCAGGACTTAAAGTCGTTGCAGGTGCGACAGTTGGAGTCCTGCTGGCCGGTGCCCTTGCGATTGGCCCCAAAGGACGTTTCTTCGTGTGCCTGCTGGGGCGACGCGTCGACGCTCTGTTTTCTTGGAGTGGATGCGGGGCGCTGAAATGATGGACTGGGCTCTGTCATGCCGAACTCGGGATCCCGGATGAGGCGGAGGACAGTGCGTTGTAGGCGTCTGATTATCAGGCGGGTGGCCTCCCGACTGAGCTCTATGTGCGTGGGGCTGATGAAGTCGTAGCCGTAGCTGTGACTGCGGCGACGCACAAGGTGTGTACTGTTGAAGTCTAGAATCTTGAAACTTCGCTCGGCTATTGTGAAAATCATAAAAAGTATGCGCATGCTTGCCACCTTGTTTCAAAACGACATAATTTGTAGAACGTGAGACTGTCAGTTAAATTTGATGTGGATGGAAGCTGGCTAGAGGTGGTGTACCTGCCGGCCAGAATTATTGTTTTGGAGGAATATCAACGGGGAAAGCGCTGATATTCGAGTCCAGGCGGCCGTAGTTTTATTTAAATACATTCAGAGTGCAATTGGGTGGCAACTTCCCACTTACTCCTGCTGTGATCGATAAGCAAGTAATCGATAAAGGTAGGCGCGCAAACGCCACTATTTAAACGAATTAAATCGACCAGCTACGAACTATGAAATGAAAACTAATGGGAACGACAGGGAAACTTACATGTGAATAATCTGCGGTACAGCCCCAGGTAAATTTTGCGCCTTAAAACGTTGTAAAATAGAATAACACATGTGCAGCTCTGGGCAATGTTTATTGATTTCTTGGATCCAAACTTTTTTTTTTAACGTTTTAGCCTATGTACACAATACAATTTTTGAACACTTACATTTACAGGTGTGGACTCTGTGACGCAATACGCAAAAGCTCTGTGTGCTCAATCTGAAGGCACATATTCTCGTTTATTGTGTATTAATACAGTAAATTCATTTAGTAACAACTACTACGGCTGGTACGTGAGTAAGACAAGTTAACAACTGGCCGTCGGTTTGGGTTAGCTGCGCCCCGCTGCGCCCACTCCGCCCAAGTTGCCTGGTGAGGAGTGATGAGAGGCGAGGCGCAGTGGTTAGACATAACATACGACATATATAAATAACCGTCCGTTAGAAGGCACATAAATTACTCGAGTAAACATTACAAAAAGTAAATATATAAAATGTGAAATTGGCGTTGTTCGGCGGCTAACCGACTCTGACTCAGGCGAAGTCTCTAAACATGGTGAACAGACTGTAGAGAACGCGCAGGGTGGACTTCAGATCCATGTTGACAATGTCCTCCGGCCGCGCCTTCGGCTTGGGCAGGCCCACGTCCTGCATCAGATCGAAGGCGAAGGCCACGTTGCTCACCATCTGGTCGACGTCCTGGGGCGTCAAATGGAACTCGTGGAGCGGCACAAAGAAGCCGCCCAGCAGGCCCATCAGCAGGCACAAGTAGACGCCGTCGCGGAAGTCAGTGTTCAGGTCGTTGATCTCGAAGTTAAGCTTGGCCAAATGCTTGTTCACGAACGTAATCAGCGACTTCTTCACCACGGCCAACTTGTCGGGCGCGCAGTCGATCAGCGTATCGAAGGCATCCTTCTCGCAGCGCATGCCCAGGTCATCGTATTCGGAGGTGATCTGCTCCTGGAACTTCTGTGCGTTCAGCACGCCCGCATTCTTTTCGGCAATCACCACGGTTACGAACACGTTCTCCGGCAGGCGGACGGGCGCCCGGAAATGGCGCACCAGTGCCACCAGCAGATGCAGGATGGCGACAATGTTCTTAGAGTGCACGCTGGCCACCGACCATTTGGGTATCTTCTGATGGAAGCCCAGTGTCTGCGGTGAAACAGGTATTAGCAAGGAACACGGATAGGGTAAATAGAGTCCTGCACGAAGCGAATTCTGACTCTAGCACCCCTGGCGATGTCTTTGGCTTCTCCACTCACGTGATTGACCGCCTTGAGGACAATGTTGAGCTTCTCGTGCTGACCCTGCTCGGATTGCGTGACCTCCGGCACGTCCAGCTTCTTGCCGGTGAGCTTCTCCCAGAGCTTGTGCAGCACCTGGCCGTCGTACATGTCCTCCTCCAGCTGCTGGACGATGATGCGCTGCTCGGCCAGCTCGTCGTTGATCCAGTCGACGAGAATGCGCTGCAGCTTGATCACCTCCGGTTCGTTGATAGACTGCGGATCGATGACGGCGCGCTGCTCGTGTTCGCCTACAAGGATATCAGGGATATAAACTGTGACAGATGCAAATCTAGATGCAGATGTCCTTACGCAAAGCGTAGTCCTCGGGCGGAATGTCATACTGGCTGGGCGACCCGGGCGAATCGATGGCGTACTTGCCCTCCTCCTGGACTTTCTTCACTGCAAGAGGGAATGAAGGGTGAGGGTGGTAACATGGTAAACAACGATGACGACACAAGGCCGCCCCACGCACACTCGCACACGATCGCAATCAGCTCATTGTTTGTTTGTGTGCGTCATCAGTGACGCAATGTTCTGATTTAGCATCCGCACATCTGTTCCCAGAAACGCTCCCGGAATGCCCAAAGGGGCGTTTCCGGACTACTTTTCGTCCACATTACGGTTGCTGGAGGCACAACTCTGCCGCTAGGCCAGCCTCACCGCATCTGCAGGTGCGGATTGAACCCTTTTGGGCGCTTGAAGCGCAACAGCCGTGTACAAACCTTCGCGGGTGCCGCGTTTGCGTCCCAGGGTGCTGAATTTGTCCCAGAAGCTGTCCTCCTTCTCGCCCTTCTTGATGGCCGTGGGCGTGTGCGGGGACTTTGGGCGGTTCAGCGTGGACATGGCGCAAAACGAAGGCGAGACGAACAGTAAGTTGCTAACAATTAATTTGGGCAGGCACTCTGTGTTATTGTTTCTCGCTAGCGATTTCCCTTGGGGCTGCCACCTGGTCAACGGCCGACCACTGGCGTTGCCCAACACTGGAACTCGGACTCGCCCCCGAAACCGAAATCCCAAACAAGAATCTCTAGGGGAATGATGATTATCCCTATTTCTAGGAATTATTATTTGCTAACGACGCCCCGCTTCAGGATTCAGGAAACCACTTGCACTGCCCCAACAATCTAACATTCACTGCTCTGGTAGTAATATAATGATATCTTATTGATCAAATCAGAGGCGATACTAGGCTTTATAATTAAATGGAGTTGGGAAGCTGGCAGGCGCGCACCGCCACGAGTTGTAGGAGCACGAAGATCGGCGAGAAGACCTCCGAGTACTCGAGGCCCATTTTGCTGGACAGCTTCAGGCAGAGCAGGTACTTGAAGATGACGATCAGCACCAGGAAGTAGGTGCTCCACATGAAGCGGTGCAAGGCCTTGCGCTTGTTGTCCGAGTCCAGGTACATGCGGATGCCCACTATGACGCAGAAGTACGCGTTGCAGATGTCGATGAAGAACAGTGGACTGAAGATGGTGAACCAATCCTCCGTCGGCTCCTGTTGCAAGCCGTTGAGTCCACCCATACTGCTTCCCGGGGTCTCGCCCGACAGCTTAATGGCCAGCGTGATGGTGAACACCAGCAGCCCGCATAGGTTCACTAGGATCTCGAACTCGGTGAGCCCGAGCCAGCGCACCAGCTCCGATAGCTTGAACATTGTTTCCCTCCTCACTCACTGCTCCCTACTGTCTGGGCTTCCCCGCCTTTCCTCGAAATTGCTGCGACTGCTCTGGAACGACGATGTCGAAGAGGCTGCGGTTAAAGACCTTAATGTGCAGGGCAGAGTTGTTGCGCTGACGGAAGGTCACGTCCTCTGCATCGCACAGCGGATGGAGCTCGTCCACCAGCTGGATGGTGGAGGTGTTGATGGCGTAGCTGAGGGCGCCTTCTGAGTTGTGGACGAGGCGCAGAGCGAGGTTGAGGCCGCGCGTGATCGAAAAGCCCATACAGTGCAGGAAGATCTCCTTAGCGCCGGCGTTGAGCAGATCCTCGCATCGCCGCTGCTGGGCCTGCGGGAGGTAAGTTTGAAGAGTAGGTCAGAATAACACTGGGGACGCTGTAGAGGAGCAAGCACTTGCCTTGAAGTCCGTTTTAGTGGTAATGTAGATGTTGTGGCGGTCGCTGGTGGGTCGCGGCGGCTGCTTGCGTACTACTCGGTGGTTGTGGCCCGGGCGGTTGTCTCGCTGACGGTTGGATCTCGGCTTGGCCCCGTGCTCGGGTGGATTGCTTCCCATTATCGGCGGCGGAGAAGACGAGAGCCCAGTTCTCCCTTTGCTGCCTGCGCGTGTCACAGCTACAAATCGCTCCACGAACGACGAACGGCACTCTCCAACACTGTATGGCGGCGATCTGGCAGTCCGGCGCTGGCTGTCAGCTTGACACTAGTCGATAGTTGGGTCTAGGGTCTGCCATCACTATACCTATCGACAGGGGCTCGTGAAGTTCGGCAGTTGAAAATTTTTCGTCGTACTCTCAGAACAACAAAGGTATGTTTTTCGCACCAAAATCGCAAAGGCTTGCACTTGCAAGCACACCAGACTGTAAGCCATGGCACCGATCGACTCGAGTGCTGCCCCCTTGCCACCCAGAAACAAATACACCCTCGACGGCCCAGCCATACGCCATATTCGTTTGCAATTCGTAATCCGTAATTCGTACCGTAACTCGTAACCACCTCACACAAGCACACGCCAACACTCGCATACACACACACACAAACACACACTAACACTTCTGCTGGCCAGGCTCTTTTCGGGCAGCAGGGAAGAAAAAATACAAATTACATAACTCGTTGGTTCTGAGGCATTAAAAGTGGGCTCACTCGGCGCTCCATCGTCCGCCGTCCGCATCCGCAAGCGTAAGTTGCCCCCCAATCCCCAAACCGTGCGGAAACAAGCGGCGCCGAGTGTTCCCCGGGTTACATAAGTCTCCATAAATATGGCCCTTTGGGGGCGGGAAGGGGAGGGAGGGGGGTGGAAGGGCTCTGTATATCCCTAACCACAATCGTAGCCAGAAAGACAAACCAAAACCCCCTGCACCGCGTCCTGGTTCGAGTAACGTCTTGTATTCATGCGTTCAAGTCATTTTTCCATGCAGGCGATTCCGAAAATCCGATACGTTTCAGAGTCCCCAAGTCAGTCAAGTTAAGCAGGCAAGCGGCAAGCAAGCTCGCAAGCAAACAAGCACAAAGCACAAGAAATCACAAGATCGGATTTGCTTCGCTCCGGATGCAGCACCAGTAGCGGCGAGCGGCAGGAGCGAGGAGCGAGGCGCCACCGCGGACAAGCGGACAAGCAGCATCGACACAGCGCAGCGGACATCGTAAACAAGTAAATTACCATTTCTCAAACCTTTCTATCAAACAGATAACCGCAAGCCAAAGTACCAATCAAATCCAATCCAAGCCAAGCATCCAAGTGCGAATCTCAATCCGAAAGTATCCAAATTGCATAAGAATCGGGTGCGTAGGAGCCAGTCCGCCTCTCTTGTTGCCTGGCCACTTGGCTGGAGCCGCAGCTCATGTCAAACCCGATTCCCGATTCCCGAATTCACGAAGCAATCTGAATCCGATCCATGAGCCAGCGCCAGCCAAGTCAGGCCGGGCCAGGAGAGTACGCTCCGCTCTCTAGATTTTCGATTCTCGTCTCTCGATCATCGATTCTCTATTCTGACAGCAGCCAATGCGAGCCTGTCAAAGCTTTCAATACAATCAACAGCAAGGTACTAGGCAAAAGAACAGAAAAGAGGCAAAGAAAAGGCAAATACTGTTTTGTGTATATAGGTATTCCGTATTCCGTATTCGCGAGTCTGCCAACTGATCGATTTAACGCGGCACAGTTTCGAATTGCAGATCATCACGTCCTCACCCGATATGTCGGCAGCCCGCTTGCCCTACTATCAGCAGGATCAGCCGGATGGGCAGCAGCAGCAGCAGCAGCGCCACGTTGGACGTGGCCAGCATCGCGGCTACTACGAGCAGCGCGGCTCTGGATCCCGGCGTGAGCGTGAGCGCAGCCGCTCCATGGAGCGCTACAGCCGACGCCACAGTCGGAGCCGTTCTCACTCCCGCAGCCGCAGTCGCTCCGCGGAGCGCTCCTCCGGCCAACGTCGACGACGCGACGATCGCCGACAGCAGCAGTCGCGCTATCATCGGGACCGAGACTCTAGGGATCGCTCCAGAGACCGCTCTAGGGATCGTGAACGTGAACGTGAACGTGACCGTGACCGGGACCGTGACCACTCTAGGCGTTCCAACAACCACCGACGCTCGGAGTCGCCTGGCTTTGGACCCAGCAGCAGCAGCAGCGGCTCCAGCCAGCGGAGGGGCAACCACGGAGCATCGTCCATTGGCAGAGCCGAGATGAACGCCGTATACAAGGCTGCCGCGGCCGCAAGCGCAGCTGCCGAACAGGCCCAGTCGGGCGGAAAAGCCGGCTCCAGTTCCGTTGCATCTGCCGTGGGCGCCTACTACAATCTGGATACTGACGAGCCCTTCGATAAGGAGCGCATCCACCGCGAGATGGAGCAGAAGCTGCGCGAAGCGCTAGCCAGGGAGGGCAAGGTGTATCCGCCGCCCAAGCCGGAGCCGCCGTCGCATCCCGTATTCGCCAACGACGGCTCGTTCATGGAGCTGTTCAAGAAAATGCAGGAGGGTCAGAAGCAGCAAGCGAGCGGCGCGCAGGTGCAGCAGTCAGCAGACCTCGCCGGCGTTGGATTTGAGCATCTGGCTTTGCCACAGCAACTGCAGCATATTTCCGCACCGGAGACAGCGTCATCATCGTCGCTGTTGGCAGCAGCTCCCCCGTTGCCGGCCATTGCTGTCGGAGCGGCCAGCAGCGCAGCCGCTCCGTACATCGCCGCGGCGGCGGCCGGCAAGTTGGCACCGCCGCCGCCCATTGTTGGCCGCCGTCGGGGCGGCAAGATCCTAAAGACCGGCGTAGTGGCCAAGCTGAAGACGCCCAACGAGCGCGATGTGGATCCCAAGGACTTCTGGTCGCTCTACCTGGCCGAGGTCAACAAGTACAAGAGCAACGCCTGTGACACGGACAACGGCAAGCGGCCGCTGGTCAAGTAACTGGATGGCTGCAACGGCGGCAACAGCAACCAAAGCTATAGTTCCCCATAGAAACATGAACTTGAACGCAGGCAGAACAGCAGGCGTGAACTCGCCAGTTGTTCCCGCACTCCCCCCTCCTCCCTGACAAGCACACACAGACACATGCAAACACACACCCCCCGATTACCCAACTCCCCGAAGAATTCCGCGAGCACAGTCCTTGTAGTTTTTTAGTCTTAGAGGGAGGCGAGCCGGAGGCAGCGCAAGCGATGTAATTTGTATTTTTTCACACTGGTCCCGAGGGACTAGCCGCAGAGCCTCGAAATTAACCACTTGATGCAATTATATTAGTCTAGATCGTAAGCCGTAGATTTATACGATATGTATCTCTATATATAACATGAATGTATATACCGCTCATTCAGCATCGACAAACTTGAAGAACTAACCAATGTGATTTATGTGTCTATCTCTTCCCTCCCCCCGTTTGCGCACTGAAATTGTATCTTTCGTTCTTATTTCCTCCATTCGATTCGTTAACACCTCTTCTCACCCGCCTGCCACATCCATCTCTTTCGTTTTCATACCGACTATGTAACACCGACCTCCCCTCTATCTCTATCTCTATCTCTATCGCTATCTCTGTCGATTCGGTTAATATTCTGTTTCCCTGCCCTCGGTTCTTCTGTTCGTTTTTATTTCCTTTTCCCGACTAAAGTCTATATGCAATTTTTCATGTCCAAAAACAAAAGCAGCGACAAGTCGTCAGACAGCAGCAACATGTCCGCCTACAAGCTGGAGACCGCCCCCTTCGATCCGCGTTTCCCCAACCAGAACGTGACCCGCTACTGCTACCAGTCGTACATCGACTTCCACCGCTGCCAAAAGAAGCGCGGCGAGGACTTTGCTCCCTGCAACTACTTCCAGAAGGTGTACAAGTCGATGTGCCCCAACGCCTGGGTGGAGAAGTGGGACGATCAGCGCGAGAGCGGCACATTCCCAGGCCGCATCTAAGCATGGTCCGGCCACCTCATCCAAAACACCCGAACCACACACAGAAGCACACGCAGCGAGGCCACACGATCGGTAGACGATGGACGTAGAGCGGCGGGAATGGAGGAGGATATGGGGTCGTCGTCGTCGTCGTCTCCTAGCATCCCAGCCAGGATCCCGGCGATAGCAACAATTCCTAGAGAGACAATTTTTCATGTTTGTGCTTTCCCGAGCGGTGAATGAAGACCATCATCGACAAATACAAAAACAAATACACAATTGTTTAATTCTGTGAATTCTGAATCGATTCTTGTTTCTTCTTAATCCTGATCTGAATCTTGTTGTGGCCGGCCGTTGTTGTGGACCTGGAACTGTATTCCGACGTGTTATTAATTAATAAAAACTTAGTCACAAAGTCGCCAGCGTTTCATCATTTCGTCACTTGTAGCTTGAAGCTTTTCTGAATGCTTTGGTGCTCGCCTTGGCCTTCTTTTCACTCCCCTTCTAGTCCTCCTGCTTGGAAGCAGTCCAGGCAAGCCCTCAGGCCTGACCCAATACAACAGCCCCTTGTTAGAGCTCCAAGGAAAACCAAGCAGATATGGGCCTGCATCGTTTATTTAATATGTGTTTTCTTTGGTTATTACAAGTTCTTCAAGTGTGCCTCATCGCAGTGTCCAGTCCCAAGAACGCTCTCTTGCCTCAAGACGGGATAAGCGCCCAGCATTAGCCCTTGTTTTCGATCTTTACTTTAGTTATTAATTCGGTTTTTAGTGTATACATATTCGTATATATGCGACTTTAAGATTTCCACTACGTTAGTTTGCTTAGTTAGTTGTTATTCTCCTTATGTGCTAAGTATCGAATTAAACGGAGTGATCCCTTGTCTGACAAGAATCCTGGTAAATGCCGAGCCAAAGCCATTGTCCCCCGACCGATCGGACATTGCTGTTGAACATTAAAACATGGACATGCGAGGAACTACGGAACGCAACCAACAACTTAGTCTGAGTCCGAGTAGCACAAATTAGCACAAATCAACAGTTGCGGACGGCAGCAATTCCTATACGAACTAAGGACTAAATCAACCCAACAGGAAACGGGAAACTCGAGTTTAAAATGTATGCAAGTGAGGGGGAAACGGAAACCAATCCATACGATAGAGAAGTGCCTGCCTGGCAATGTCCAATCCCTGAGGCCCTCTAGCTTTAGCCTTATGTCCTACGTATATATCACTAAGTGGTAATGCCCCAGCCGGCATTTGTCGCGCGAATCGGATTGGAATTCATTTGAGTTTGTACCGCAGTTTGCATGGATCTCGGAGCTTAAAGTACAGAATTAAATATATTATATATAGATATAATGCTGAGACGGCTACTCGAGCGGATCCCCTGGAGTCCGGCTGTGTGCGGCACGACTCCGTGACCCTTCAGCGATCTGCGAGTTACATATATCGACATGTCGAGTGTACTATATAGTGTATCAATTACAGTAGTGGCTTAACTTTGGCTAACTCTAGTCCTAACGCTAAACTGGCCTGGTGTGTGTAGCTCCAACTGTACAGGTTTAAAATTCAAATGCATCCACGAGTAGATCTCGATGCCTCTGCTGTATACTGAGCATTGGCAGTACATGGCTCCCCCTACGCTCCTCCTGTTATTGTACTTAGTAGGTATTGTAGTATTGTATTCTCTGGGGGGGGGTACTCCGGGAGTGTGTATGGAGTTTTAAACGTAATCCTTAGGCCTATTTGATAGTGGAAATGAAACGAAGTTCGCTGGCCGCTGCTGATATCTGATATATGTAGGTATGTATGTCGCCGCTTCCGTTTCCGGTCTCTGGTATCGTATCGTATAATTATAACACAGATATGAACTGATTAGTAATGGCGGCGCCTGTGCCGTGCGATATTTGAAGTGGGAGAAGCGTAACCAGTATTAAGTAGTTGGGCTTAGTGTCAGTTGCAGGAATACAACGTACCCGTGATGCTCGGATCACTCATCACTCATCACTCATCACTCGTCCCGCCATCGTGTTCCTATATGCTTATGTATGTAAGTGTGTCTGTAGTAACATTCGAATATATGTAAGTGGAGGAGAACAAAATCTTCCGGCATCCGGCATCCGGAATCCGATTTCTACCTGTGCAATATTAGAGTAGCCTTACGTCTACAATTTCCCTCTCGAAGGGTCGCCCGCTGGAAGAACAGACCCAGATCGATTAAAGCTTCTCCCTCTCCTTCTACTCCTGTCCGATCCACCTGTCTAACTATCCGCTTCCTGCCTGCTTCCATGTCCAGTATTTGGCACTTTGTGCCCCAACTACAAATTCTACATGCAACCGTACTTGTCTCTCCGCCAGGCTCTCTAGAGTGCCTGTTCCCTGGCATGCCAGGTCACTGCCTTGACCCCCGACCTGTTATCCATCCGCGCCCAAGTACCGCAGCCCGTAGCCCCCTTACGGGTATAGTTACATGTAGCTATTGCTTGTTTGTTATCCAATGTCACGGACGATCTCGATCTTGTCGCACAGCTCCGAGTCGGGGTCGTGGATGGTGGTGAAGTGGGTGCGGTCGCTGCGGAACGTGTTCCGCTCGTTCGAGCTGCTCTTAATGGACCGCTCCGAGGGCGTCTCAGTGCCGCTCAGCTGGATGCGCTTCTGCAAGGCGGACACAAAGTTCTGTAGGGAGACAGGCCACATGAATCTGAAATCTCTGCTGCCAGGGACTGCCCACACTCCACTCACCTGCGATATGATGTCGCCGCGGGCCGTGCGCACCTGGTAGAGGTAGCGGAACTTGCGCTGCCTGGCCTCCTCGCGCGTCTCCCGGGTGCGCGACTGAGATCGCCGAACCGGGGCGTGGGTGTGTCCTGGCCCCGCCTGCTGCTGGCTGCTGTTCGGCAGGTGGGCGGCATGGGCGTGTCCGGGATGGTTGTGGTGCCGCATGTAGACGCGCTTGCGATGGTCCACGCGCCAGGCGGTGATGAAGCACTGCACCATGATGCTGAGCACAATGGTGATGGGCCATGCGGCGATCAGGAGGCCGCCGTAGCAGGGCGGCGGCGTTGGATGCGGCCGCATGCTGAGTATCTGCAACCGGGACATCAGAACCAGAACCAGAACCAATGAATCCATTCTCCTGCTGCCCAACTCACCCAACTGATGGTCTCCAGTCCGTGCATAAAGAAGTCAATGGCGCCGAGGATCATGGCGGTGCCCACGATGCTGGAGGTGAGTATGGTCACATACTTGACGCAGCACAGGGTCAACACCGAGCAGATGACAGCGCCGCCCACCACCGCCACGTAGATTTCGCGGTACTGTGGACACACGACAGAGAGTTGGAGCTGGTGCGCAGTGGAGGTGCGTTCCAAGCACTACTTACCCCGAACTCGTTGTCTGGCATGGTGGCCACGCACACGGCCATGGCGGCGCCGGAGAGCAGGGCGCCGGCAAAGGCGCTGATCAGGACGGATGCCACCGGGTATGTGGATCCGAGGACGGCGCCCAGCAGACCCGCCACGATGGCCAGGGCCGAGTCCGCCGGCTTGCCCAAGAAGGTGATCTGGAAGTCCTGTAGAATGAAGATGCCGTTGGCGCCCACCATAAGGCCGCTGAGGAAGCCGACAGCGCGCAGGCATCGGTAGCCTAGCAGGGCGTACACAATGCCGAAGACCGCAAAGATGGCCCACAGGATGGCGGCCAGCGGTTCCGGTGCAGTCGGTGTGCACGTCTGGCCCTCGAGAATGCCCTGCAGACGGAGAGAGAGGGGGAAACACGGGGTTTTTTAAGGATTCTGGGTTGGAGGCGGGGCCATCGCTGGGGTAATTCGATCAAGGACGCTGACACACATCGCATTGGGGCCGCACTGATGGCGCCACTCCTGGCCACTGGCAAATGCCGTGACTCATTCCGCATCACATGCAAGTTTATGCGCAGCCAGCATAAAAAAGAGTTCATGTTATGACACTCTTTGTAGTTGGGAAATCTTTCTACGAAACGAGAGAGTAACTGAATACTTCGGCCAAGACTGAAGCTCAGAACTAATAGACATGGAGGGTTTTATTAAACTCAATGCTGCCTTGATCGATTGACTGTTTTTGTTTTTAGTTTTCAGTTATAGTAAATATGTGGAAAACTATTAAAAAAAAAAGCTCTTAGAAATCAGTCTCTAAGAGAACTCGGTGATATAGTAGGCGCCATACGGGGCGTATGAGTAATATGAATTTAAACGTTAAGACATGACATGAAGTGTTGAATCAATTGCTAACAGCCATTT
>JAEIIO010002800.1:0-10330 GCA_018874655.1 Drosophila diplacantha | reverse complement strand
TGAACAAATAAATTGCGGTTTGTTTTGTTGTTTGCTTTTATTTCCGTGGGGAACCAAAATAAACACTTTCATCATCTGGTTAACACATGTAAATTATTGGAAATTGATCGCAGAACCAACCACAAACCGACAACCGGCAAATGGTGAAATCAGAGAGAAATTGCCAAGAACTTGTATGCAGACGTCACAATTAAGAGAAAAGTATATTTATATATATAGATAGAGAGAGAGAGGATCTAAGGATAACAGCAGCGGACCACAAATCCAATTAGAACACGAATAGGGGGAGACGAGTGTTAAAATTAGACACTCCCACGCTCATTCTCTAGGATAACTTCCACAAACACGTACACAGCTTATATACATACATATACGGACGCACGCCCACAGTGCAACAGCGTCGAACAGCGGAAAAATGAGAGGCGAAAAATGGGGGCAGGGACAGACGAGAAGAGCGAAGCAGACAGAAAAGGAACAGCTGCGAACGAATTAACATAAATTGTATGCGAAATTGGGGTTGATAATACTGTTTGTTACACGGCGGCGGCAGCGGCATATTGTTTATCGGTTTTCTACTAGTACATTCCAGCAATTTCCTCGACAGGCTCCCTTCCATTCCATCCCATACTGCTTTCCCTCTCTTTCCCACACAGCAATACTCGTAGTCTGCTGCTTCTTCTTCTTACTTGTGTGTTGGCATATTTTGGTTAAGTGGCTTAAAAAGGCAACATATACGTTTCATTTAAGCTTTTTGTTGTTGGCACTTATTGTATTTATTGTAAATGGTTGTTTTCTATTTGTTACTAAATTTAATTAAAACGCGTCGGTTCGGGGTTTTTTCTTCATTATTTTTCCTGCTCGGTTTCGTTTTAGCAGTTGGAGCGACAGAGACGGGCGACGGACGACAGACGACGACAGCAACGTTTGCTGGAGCGCGCGTGCATAACACGCACACATACAGACGTATCCACACAAGAGAGTGGAGAAATCAATCAAGAGTACGAACACGACGGCGAAGGGGGAGTGGGAAAAAATCACATATGTATGTACGTCAGTGCAAGTGCGACAAGATTTTCCATAAGATTTTCACGCATCTTTGTTTCGTTTCGTACATATGCACAATTCTTTTTCTTTATTCTTTCTTTTCGCAATGCTTTCTTACACAATATTTTGTGGTAATTTCAAGTTTTTTTTTATTTGCACACAATTTCTTCGTTTGTTGGATATATACGCACTGGATTTCTAATTTTACACTGGCTAATCGAAAGGCGGTGACGAGTAATGCACGTATTCCCCTAAAATTACAGTTTTCGCTACGATTAATAGTGTAATCTGTTTAACAAAAACTCAGAAATCACGTCATGGCTGCCACGTCCAAGCAACAATGAATGTAAATGGTGGCAGGCATGGCCGACTCTGGATTTCCGATGCGCCACAGCGCGGTCACACTATTCGCAACGTTTTCTCACGGGGAAATGCACGGTCATACTGCGTGTAATGCCACACCGCGACCGGAATAACAATGGTATTTTATTCGTTTCAACGCGCAAACTTAACTGGATTATTTAACGTACTTAAATAACTTAAAACTAATTCATAAAAAGAAATATGCATTTTCTGCGTATTTCCCGCCTTCCTCTTGGTATATTCGAATCAAAACAACCTTGCAAAACATATGTTTTGATGTGCGAGCAGGACGGATATATGCATGCATTCGCGAATCAAAGGAACACAAAAATGCAATAATAAAAGTGTGTGGAATGGAGGAGGCAAAAAAGCCCAGAAAAAACGCGCCACACATGTAAAAAATTTCACAAATATCTGAAATGTATACTCGTTATGACAGAATGTTTAGCTCTTCATGTCCAATTGGTGATTTCGGCAATAATAAACAGCAAGGGCGGGCAAGGGGAAGGGCGGCACACGCGGCATCGCGGCTCTTGAACATGACCACGGTTCTTTGCATTCTCCGGAGCAAACCGAAGTTTTTCACGCCGATTTTTGGCCGACTAAAACAATGTACTCACCCTGAAAGTTATCGTCATTGTCTTCCTCCGATGCCATGCTTGCCGTCGATCGCAACTTTAACGCTATTTATGCACACGAATATCGCTTAATTTCCACAACAAATAATTAAGCACACACAGACACGACGAGAAAAAAATAGACAAGTTGTAAGCGGCTTCAACAAATATGGCGGAGCGGAGAGCGACACAAAAAAAATTGAGAGAAGCAGGGTTGCATGGCGATAGCACAGTGCTGTCAGAAGGCTAGTGGGAAATGTTAACGTTATTAAATAAATAGTATTATACTTGTCTTTTAATAAAATTAATAAATGTGTATTGAACTCTGAGGGGTTCATATGACGACTAAATGGCTGAATTAATTAAAATATAGACGATATATTTGTCCGTCTAGGGAACCACCCAAAGAAGTTAACCATAATAACCAAAACCCAGTTGCAGGAGATGAAGATACCTCTTGTATTCTCCAAAATAATCTTTAATTATTTTAAAGCACTGTACTTTCATGTAGCAATATAAAACGTTGACTTGTACGAAATCTGTAGCTACATTTTTGATGGTGACGTGTAAAATCGCTTGATAAGAAGTTATATTTTTACGTTTTATTGGATATATCCTGCTGAAAGAGGAAACATATTTCCCGCTAGAATACTGTCAGCACTAAGCTGTACTTCCAATAATCAGGTCACTCTGGCAGTTTATGACTATACAGGAAACGACCCTGTGTATTTTGTTGAACAACCCTGTGATTCGGAGAATTTTTCACTGAAAAACGTTGTGTGTTGTTTTCTAACAAACTGCTGCAAAACCGCTTGAGGAATGTGCAAAGTTGTTGGTAAATAACCTTTACTTTTTAGTCAGACCCATTTAATTGCGAATTATGTCGTCCATTATAACGCGCAAGGATGGCGACGGCGACGACCAGAAATTGGCCAGAAAGCGCGCTGCCGCCTCAGATTCAGGAGGCGGTGGCGTTGTCGAAGCGCCAAAGAAATCCCGCTTCGATGTTAAGGACTCGTCGAATGGAAGCGAAAAGCATCAAGACGCATCAGCGACGGCCTCGCTGAGCTCACAACAGATTAAGCTGATGATGGCCCATGCCCAGCGCGAGATCGAGGAGCGCAAGCGGGCACTAAGCAATCTGCGTGACAAGGATCCCCTGCTGGCGTCTGTGCCCCAAATCGGCATGCCTGTTGCCCTGGCCGCTCAGGCGCTCGCCAAGAAGCCAACGCCCGAGGATGCGGAGAAGGCCAGAAAAATAGCCGAGCTGCAGGCGCAGATAAGGGCGAAACTAACCGGCAACTTGGCCAGCCTGATCCAACCCACCGCAGTAGCAGCGGCTGCTGCAGCGGCCGCCCAAGCGCAGGAACGTCCGAAACCGCTGATATTGGACGAGGAGGGACGTACCGTGGATAAAAGCGGCCGGACCATCAACATACCTACGGTGACGCCCACGCTCAAGGCTAACATTCGGGCCAAGAAGCGGGAGGTGTTCCAGCGTCAAACGGGAGGTGTTGGTGAGCGCAGCGACCCGGCCAGTTCGGCGCAGGATGAGGCGATCAAGTACTTTGACGACCGGATCGCACAGAAACCTACAGTTCGGAATAAGCGAACACTGCGCTTCCACGAGCCCGGAAAGTTCCAGCAGCTAGCCGAACGGATGCGCATGAAGAGCCAATTGGAGCGGCTGCAAAACGAGATATCACAGATTGCCAGGAAGACGGGCATTTCGTCGGCCACCAAGCTAGCACTGATCGCACCGAAGCAGGACATGCCGGACGATGTGCCGGCCATGGAGTGGTGGGACTCGGTCATACTTACCCAGGATATGGAGACGGTGGACGAGGCGAGCGGTAAGATAAGCATACGCCAGACGGCCATCAGTAATCTCATTGAGCATCCCACACAGATGAAGCCACCTAGTAAGTATACTAAATTTGCCCCCTACTTCGTTATCGAAATGAAAACGTTTTTTACCTCCTTAGATGAGCCGCTGAAGCCGGTTTACTTGCCGGTGTTTCTTACTAAAAAGGAGCGCAAAAAGCTGCGCCGCCAAAATCGTCGTGAGGCCTGGAAGGAGGAGCAAGAGAAGATACGCCTTGGATTGGTGGCACCGCCGGAGCCTAAGCTGCGCATCTCGAATCTGATGCGCGTTCTCGGCTCAGAGGCAGTACAGGACCCAACCAAAATGGAGCAGCATGTCCGAGAGCAGATGGCTAAGCGGCAAAAGGCTCACGAGGATGCCAACAATGCCCGCAAGTTGACCAGCGAGCAGAAGAGCGAGAAGAAGCAGCGCAAGCTGAGGGAGGACACAAGCTGTGGGGTGCATGTGAGCGTCTATCGCATCCGTGACTTGCAGGACAACCAAAGCAAGAAGTTCAAGGTGGAGACGAATGCCAAGCAGCTGCAAATGACCGGAAGTGTGGTCCTGTTCCGCGATTGCTGCGTCGTCGTCGTGGAGGGTGGTCCCAAGCAACAGAAGAAGTACAGACGCCTCATGCTGCATCGCATCAAGTGGGAGGAGGACCTGGCGAAGGGCAATGACGGCCAGGATGTGCCCAATTCGTGCGTACTCGTTTGGGAAGGCACCAGTCAACGGCGGCACTTTGGCGAGATCAAGTTCAAGATCTTCCCCATGGAGAAAATGGCCCGCGAATTCTTTCAAAAGCACCAAGTTGAGCACTACTGGGATTTGGCCTATTCGGGGGCTGTGCTGGAGGCCTCCTCGGATCAGCAGTAGAAGCATTTTAGCAATGTAAAACTAACAACGACCGAGCGCACTCAAATTTAATTTTTTGAAAGGAAACAAGTCTGATTTGAAAAATTGTTTTGGCAAACGCGCAGACACATTAGATGTGTTACCTCTTTCGGAGTCTTTCGAAAAATCTTTGGAAGTGCAAAAATACAGAAAATAAAGTGTTTTCAGAGCCAATTTGGTGGACTTTAATGGCTTTAAGTCTTTTTGTTTTGCTGTCCTTTACTGCTTTTTAACGTAGGGATCCTCCTTGATATTGGGCTGTACGAACTCGTCCAAGCCCCGCAGCTTAAGACGCTCAATGATCTCAGCCAATCTCTGATCCTCCAGAGCACTCTCCGCCTTCTCGCGCAGATCTAGTTCATGCTGCTCCCTCACCCGCGCGGTTAGGACCCCCTTTATCAGCTGGCGTAGCGACTTGTTAATGACCAGTGTGTAGTCCAGCAGTTTCACGTATGTCTCTGGGCTTAGATAGCCGCATTGCTGGCACTGTGCGATCTGTTCGAATGTGTCCAAGCTGGCGGTGATGATCAGTCCGTGCTCGTGGACTGTCTTGGTGCTGGTGTTAACGCTGCTATTAGAGCCGGAGCCAGTGCCCGTGCGGTGTTTCCACAGCAGCTCCTCCATTTTGGCGCTGGGATTGAGAAACACGTGATCCCGATAGATACACGCTGTGGACGCCGTGATCAAATCGTACGTGGAAATACCGCATTCGACCAAGGCCACTCCACAGCAATTAATGGCCGTGCTCAATAGACAGCCATCATCGTCAAGGATGAGTACTCGGATGTCCAGCTGAAAGTTGAGGAACTCCGTACGGCAGACAACCGGCTCCATGGCTTTGGTCAACATGCTGCTCAGGTGGCGTTCCCTCTCCGGCACAGATTCCAGCTCGCCGGTGGCAAAGGCCGCAAAGTTTACATAGCAGTTGAGCACGCCCATGTTCATCCGGCGAGCACTGGCGCGGATTAGCTCTTTTGGTGGCGAAACAATGGCCAGGACTTTTGTATTTCCGTATTCCATGTAGGCTGAACCCCTCACCGTCGTCAGAACGCCGGCGCGAATGACTGCAATTAGAAAATAGATTAGGATCATACAGGTGAAATGCGGATGTCGTATAACCAACATGTGTTGCGCGGGGCCAGTTTCGTGGGCTCCTTCGTCGGTTTGTCCAGGCTCTCAAAGAAATTCTCGCCATCCTGTGGCGTTGTGTACAGCTCCTCCGCTATGGAAGCCCCATCCAGAAGGTTGTTTTTTACTTGATTTACTCTCAACATGTCTCAAAAAACGAGGTAAACAAAACATGAGTTTGATAGGCAGTGTGACCACAGCTCGACAGCATAAATATACCATCGACTTATCGATATATCTAAAACATCGATATTTTTATCCTTTTAAACGCGTTTCCTGTCCAGCAATAGCGGACTTCCGAAAAAGTAACGACAAAAACGACAAATTGAGCATATTTTAAGATGCGATTGCTATAAGTTCTTACTTTAATATATACATTCATGTTCAAGCCATTTAAATCACTTCTATTAGCAATGAGCATATGCTACCAACTTTGGTCATTTCCATGACTTGTCTTTATTACACACACTTTATAAACAGTCAGTAAAGTAGTATTATTTACAATACATTAAAACCAAGATGTTCTCAAGGCGTCGACTAAACTAGTGTAAACAATATCAAATGTAGGTATGATTCGAATGAACGACTACAAAAGAATTATAAATGTATGACTGCATTTTTGGTTTGTTCCAATGAACCTTAGGTCTTGTTAAAATAGGACTGGTAGACAATTCCCAGCGAGGAAGTGGCGAAAAGCGTAAAGTAACTCCACCAGGTGGCGAATCCTAGAAATCCCTTGTACACTTCCGTTGAGAAAACCTGCAATATCACAATCATAAAGATCTTGAGCGTCCAATGGATTGAAAAGGTCTTACGTTTTTAAGGCTGCTAAACGAGGCCTGTAGCGATTGCGCCGACTCAATAATATTGAAGTCTTCCTGGCCATTGGTCGTTAGAGCTTCTTCACTGACACCAGATACTGGATACTCATCAACCGCCGCACACTCGTGCTGCAGGACGACGCTCTCCCTGAATATGCCTGCCCAACTGAAGCCACCCAGGCTCTTGTACATCAGCGTGAGGTACAGACACAGAATAAGCGGGGCGGCGAATTGTAGGGTCACAACGCATAGATAATAGAATATTGACGAGATCTGCAATGAAAAAAGAGGTGGCAATAGTTTTTTCGTCCTTGATATATAGCTCTTTTCTCACCTTTTGCTTGAACTCTACGTTGGTGATGCGCCCAGCCTCTTTGCGCAGGTCAAGGATCTTGTCGTGGGCCAGGTTCAGGTACGACTGCAGATAAATGGGCATAAGTGCGAAGCGGACCACCACTACAAAGATCACCAGCAGGAGGCGAAGGGTCTCGAACACGTGCGGCTTCAGTCTACATAGAAAGGAGGAAAAGCTCAGCTACAATCACATATTGCCACAACATCGAATTTGTGCTTACAGCGGTTGTTGCATGCCCTGGAAAACACGTACGGTCAGGTAGTCTCGACTGATCGGACGGATCCATAGGATGACCAGGATAAACGGCAGCACGAAGCTCAGATTCAACAGAACCTGCAGCAGCCGGTTGCCGCGGCAGTATTTCAGCGAGTCCCAATGCATCTTGGCCATTCGCAGTCCTGGAAAGGTGAACAAGGATCCAAGCAGGCCGCAACCCATGGCCAAGAAGAATTTCACCACGATCTTGGACGCAGGACCGCTGAATAAATAAAAAAAGGCATAATTAACTCGCTTAAGTTCGTTAGCCAAGGCCGTAATCAAATGTAATAACTTACGATGATGGCAGGCCTTGGTCGGTTAGGAATTTGGAGGCACTTGCATTGAAGCTGGCATAGGCATCCTCCAGGCCAGTTTCCAGGAAACGCTCGTCCACAATCAATACAATCATGGCAATCAGCAGGTATACCAAACAGGCCACAATAACCATTGACCGCTCACCGATCGACTCCTCGCTCTGGAAGTAGAGCACCGTGAGCGAGGAGAGCAGCTTCAGCGCAAAGAATATGACCAGCAGGCACCACACCATGCTCAGATTGATCTCCTGACGCAGCGGATAGAAGAAGTGGAAGACCTCTGAGACCACGTAGACTATTCCCGCGTAGACACTGAAGTCCAGCAGCCACTGGTATTCGGTGAAGTAGCGCAGGTGGACCACATCCCGCTCCTGAACGGGCAAAGTCTCCAGCTCCACCTCAATGCTGCGCGGTATGTGGAACTGTGTGGCGCTGGACGCGTTTCCGTTTGCCTGCTTGTTCCGGCCGCCCTTGGCTGGCTTCTCTTTCGGTACGCCCCCTTTGGAGCGCAGCTCATCGTCGGTGGGATGCAGGTAACGGTGCAGACCGGTGCGGCACAGTATCCACTTGGCAAATGAGTAGTGCGGACTCAGCTTCTGGATAACGCTGACCATCACCAGGGTGATCACCAGTTGAGCGCCTAGTACTGCCTGCAACAAAAAGGGAATGTGGGTTAGTCAGGCGATTGGAAACACATGGCCGTCTTCCGGCCGTTTGCTATTTTTGGCCTGCTCCTCCGCTCCGGTCTATTTTTGGTCGTTTGTCAAGCCGGTTGGCCTTGCCTTGGAAACCGATTTCCAGCCCTTTCCGGCAGGCTTACCATAGCTTCCTAGTGCCTCGTAGCTGTGCTAGTTTCTTCAGTTAAGGCCTTGTGCTAATTTAGGCGCTAATTAATTCATTATTCTTAATTGAAAACGGAAATCTTGTAGTTTTCGTTAGGGTTGTTGATAATATCAAAATATCAATATATCGATATTTTTTCTAAAGATGATATTTTGTTGTTTTCCTAAATATCGAGAATTCGATATTTTAATTTTATATTTTGCAATATAAATAATAATAATAATAATATAAACCGTCTGCGGTGAACAGGTCATAAATAACAAACATAAAAAACGCCAAAGAATAGTGTCCAGTATTTTTGTGAATGCAATTGTGACTACACTAAAAAAAAGCAGTAACTGCGAAAATGTTCGAAATAATATTAAAACAATTAAAATTTTTTTTTAGTTTATTTACGTGTTCCGTGAAATACTAGAAACAGTGATGCCAGATAGGTGCAAAACTAACAGATTGTGTGATTGTCCTTTCCTTTTAACAGCACTGTAAGTTGGGTCTGTTGGTTAACAGATTGCTGTAATGTTTTACTTAATTTCGCTCTTCTGTTATAAATTCATGCGATTATGAATTTAATTATTAATTAATTGGGTTAGTAAGTTAGTTTCAAAAATAATTAGTTTCAATAAATAAAAATAACATATATTAATTAAATAATAATAAAAAAATAAATAAATTAATTATTCAATTAAATTAACACAGTGGTCCTTTATACTCATTTATTTATTCCATCCGTCAAATAACATTGTTTAATCACTTAACCACTTCTACGCTTTTTCTCTGCGGCTTTGCGTTTGTGGATAATTTTCTTAATAACGCGTCGTTTCCGATGACGGAGTGTCCTGTGGGTGGTGACAGGGGCGGCTGTGGTTGTTGTTGTTGTTGTTGTTGTTGTGGGAGCCACAGTTGTTGTTGTGGATGTGCCAGTGCCTGTTCCAGTTCCAGTTCCAGTGCCTGTTCCAGTTCCAGTTCCAGTGCCACTTGTTTGTGTGCCAGATCCTGATCCTGAAGTTGATTCAGAAACAACTGGGACCAAGTGGATGGCCAAAAGAGCGACCGTTAGTGCTAGTAGAACCCTCATAGTAAAACCTCAACGACTCTAGGCAGAACTATCTGCAGATTCATTCCATTACCGTTCAATTTATAGCCCTCCACAGGGCACACATATGTGGCGTTACGTCAAAGGAGCGGAAAGTTTTAATACTTCTTATCCGAAACATTCAGGTACAAACACAGCAACACAATACCACCAATTCTAAAAGAATTATTTTTGGAACGTGTTCCCTTCCTTTCTTGGTAGCCAGACTTGTTTAGTTCGTTTTCTTATCCCAAATATTGACTCGAATTCTTTTCTTGGCCAAGACATTAGCAGTCACACTCTGCAGTCGGTTAGGTCAATATGAACAAGCTTTATTAAATTGAACAGAAGGTGTTGTGCTTTATATAGCCTAATATTTGTACACTTGAATAGGATTAAAATAAAAGAACAATAATAAAATATTGTGTACACATATGGTAATAACCATCTATTGGAGCCCTGGTAGTTAACCAGAAGAAGGAGAACATTACCCACTAATTAAATAATAAGTGGGACTTTTACAAGAGATCAGCTACCTTTATTTTTATTAACTGCTCCTAATCGCCGCCAATCTTAACGAGATCTTTATAAACATTTCTATAAGCCAAAAACACCATTATAATCTGGACCTGGAAGTCAGACTATAAAATTAGCTATGATTAATTTACAGATCAATGTGTAATACCTTATTAATTTCGTTGGGAAATGGCTTCTCTCGGTTGGAATATGAATTTGGAAAGATGTATCGAAATAAGCT
>JAEIIO010002689.1:0-17091 GCA_018874655.1 Drosophila diplacantha | reverse complement strand
GTTTAATGCAAAGTTCTATAAATAACATATTGATAAAGAACTTATTTTCAAGATAAGGTACCAAAGGCACAAAGACCACTCTTCTCATATATTCCGTTTACCATATAAGTGCTTGCTGAAAATTTGTATACGTTTATACTGAGGCGCTATAAAAATCCACAGGATATGTGTGTTTCCCAGCCTGCCACCGCATGATAAGTAGATAAATCAACCTGCACCATAATCCTGAAAATTTACCCATTGAAAATCGAGCCATCTATCATTCGGGAAATCTATTCAAACGGAGTACAACAAGCACATCCCTCCCCCTGACAAGGAATAAAAGCAGTGAACTCCCTCTTGGCTGTCATGTGTTGCCGCAGTAATCATTTGATTTGGATACTGCTGCGAATTCCCGGGGAGTGTGTTATCCCCCGTAGCTGGGGGTATTGTTATGAGCGAAAATAACTGGAGAATCGCTTTAAAATGCCAGATGGTTAAACCACAGTGATTCGACTGCCACAAAGATTTCTGTGAAAGCAACAAATGTCTCGCATGTCAGAGTTCCCTTTGAGATTTTTTTAATTTTTGTTTTTGTTTTTTCAGTTGTAACTCATTTTCTCCGCTGTGTATAATTTTTCGTAAAATGAATTCGAGTTGGTGCGGGGGCCCACAAAGACTCAGATACGGAACCGCCTCCGCATGTTCCCGTCATTCTCCCACATTCCAGACCTAATTCATGGTAAAAATGAAATATTCAAAAATTTACATCACAAAAATGCAGCATATATTATATATTCTAAAATTATGAATAGCATAATCTAAATGTATATATTTTTTAGCGACTTTCTTGCATCTTAATTAAAAATCATCAGCTCAAAGTTGACGCACTTGAGCGCTGGAATCATTTCATTTAGAGTGTAATTTGTCTGCGTCAAGAAATATAATCCTGAGTGTACAGTTTAAGGTTCCTGCCCTGCCGGAAGGCACAACTTCATTCGAATGTGTAGTGGCAATGGCCACTTATTTTTTGCCAGGGCTTATCCATGTCCTGTTTTAATCAAATTGCGTCAGGAATATTCTGCCACAAAGACAGAAGGGACGACGAGCACCGGCCAGTTGGCAGATGGCCCAAAGGATTCCCCATCGAGGAATATAAATTATCGCATTATGCTTGCAGCTCAGCTTTCCCGCCACGCCATGATACCAATTAGTATAATTACCAGGGGAAGGAAAATAAAAACAGTACTCTTAGTTGGTGAATACTTCATGAAAAGCGCAGTTCTCTTTGCTCCTTGTTGTTGTCGTTGTTTCGCCATTGCTGTGCACGGGGGCATTAATTTTTATTAAATTGTTTTAATTTTTAAGCTGCTTATGAATTGGCCAGCGCGGATGCCCGCCGTGTGGTTGGCCAACTCAGCTGTCACTGGAGAATTTTGGGTCAGTCGCTGGTTGCGGCTCTCGGTGACCACTCAGGATGTCAGGCGCCTGCTAAGCCGACTCCTCGACATTATAATAACATCCATCATTCTGGTCCATACACAAATGACAACAACTGCCAAGAGTAGCACAGAAATAAAAATATAAACAAAACGGCCTAAAAAAACGAGAGGAAAACAGAACAGCAAAAACAACTCTGGCTTGGACTCCTCGCTGAGTAAACATGGCATATTTTTGTTTACCCGAAACGTTTTCCTCGCTCCCCTTGTTGGAACTGGCAGCTGATGGGCTTTTAGGCCGGGAATGAATGGGCCCTTTGACCACCATTTAACCTGCCGTTTTGGCGCCTTCATACACTCGGCCCTATCGGTGTATATGTCCGTGGTATATAGGAACGAATCGAAGTATGTGTGTTTATGCATCCAATAATAAGCAATTTCGTGCACATAATTGGCAGTGGCTGGGGCCGAAAGCGGCCAAAGTAAATAGCCATAATTAATGTATACAGCATAAATGTGACCTGACCGAAATACGAAAAAAGCGGTCGACGAACACACACAGAACGACGAGTCCCGAAAACTGTTTGTCTCCACTGTCGCACAGTGGGTCAAAAATTCACTGGAGATGTTCTCATTCAATTTCCAGTATAAATAAATTATCAAAAAATTGCGCCTTCAAGTGACTTTGAACTTTATAAAGTTATGATGACAGGAATTCTTTCTTAATTGAATTAAATACTTTCTGAACGAGTTAAGATGTCAGGACAAATGCATTAGTCTACAAACTTTATAAAAGTTATTTTTATATTCTTCAAATTCACTTTCCAAAGTATTCTATTAAAACCAAATCAAAATGAGCTCTCCATCTTTATTAAAAGTGGCTGATTTTTTATGGCATTAATCATTTATTTATACAACCATTTTATTCTTGTTTCTCAACCAATTTTAAAAACCAGACATTTTTGATTATACATTTTTAATAAATTGCCATACAAAATCCCAAGAGCCCTGCCACTGTATGCTTTCCAGAAACCATATTCGCTGTATAATGCGTATACGCCACGTTGTGCGCATTGGAAAATGTGCAATAAAGACGGGCTCTTCATTGATACGCAAAGCAGCGATATGGGCATCTATATTGTATAATGCAAACTGTATATTGAGTGTCGAGCCAGAAATCGTCGAGGATAAAAAAACTGAGGGAATGCGAACGGAAGCGCGGAGAGCAAAAAGGCATCAGCCGCAAAATTGTCAGAAAACAACAGGAAAATGTATTTCGCCGGCGCTGCGATGCCGGTTCGCTGATGTCTCTCCGGGTGATTGCGTTGACGAAATCGCATTGACGGGCTGCCACACTGAGAACAAAGGAAGCATCACACATGTGCCCCAAAGACTTTTAATTTATATTTTTCGATATAATTATTTAATTTGGAAACTTTTTTGTGCTAGTTTTTATATAACATTTTTGTTAATATTTGACAAATTTATCCATGTAACCCCTTTGGAAATTCCGAAATATTTCGAGCAAAATGTTTTTCTTCCGTTAGATCGATTTGGTTCTTGATGCTGATATAGTTTTTTAGGTCTAAAATGACTCTTTTACTGCGTTGCAACCTTCTGGCTAACATTAAAATATACAGCAAGGGACGAATACCGTATTTTATTTTAAAAATCACTGACAAACATAAAAAACCCATGGCGAATATTAGGTATATTTTTTTCTTACAGTGCGGTAGCGAGGCCAACGACTCAGCCTGCGGATATTTGCCGGCCTATGGGCGTAGCCTTGCCGGAAGTGCTGGAGTGCGAGTGTCTTTTGGACACCCATCAAGGGTCTGGAGCATTCTCATTATGATAAAAAGATGAGAAACCGTTGGTGCGAGGCAGAATCCAAATTAGATTTGCACGTTGTGTCAATGAAGGTTTGGTTCGGCCTCGGCCTGGGCGTCATTTAATTTTCATTTAATTTGGGAAAACAC
The DNA here is from genome assembly GCA_018874655.1 of Drosophila diplacantha. Taxonomy (NCBI): domain Eukaryota; kingdom Metazoa; phylum Arthropoda; class Insecta; order Diptera; family Drosophilidae; genus Drosophila; species Drosophila diplacantha. The sequence goes on along the minus strand of JAEIIO010002689.1, from coordinate 13,694 downwards.
ATTTAGGCGCGCGGCAAGCTCTAATCAGGCGCAAAGCCTTTTTATTCTGTTAATAGTAAAATTAAATAAATGCAAACTGCTGTGAAAATTTGAATTTGAATTTGGGGACTCTGGGCACAAAAGATGTCTGCGAAATTTACGCGCCGCCCCCAGCCCCCTAGGGCGCCTCTTAAGGGTAAGCCATTTTCATTGTCAAGCGACGGCGCTGACAGCTGCTTTCCTCCCAAAAACCACCGACGAAAACCCGCCGCTATTTTATAGCAAGCCAGTCGGCCCACCCTGTTGATGGGCAGGCGCCTTTTGTAGCCTGCATCGCTGTGACATTTTTATTACAAGGGCTCATGAATTTTATTTGGCTCGCTGGCGAACTGCGGCTGCCGATTTTCTAAGAATTCCGTCCTCGCGGCATCAAATTTTTGGCTCCTGTCCGGTGGAAACTATTCGCACAAGACGATCGGAAATAAATTGTGCGCACAATGCTGCCCGCCAACAACTCTAATTAAAAAACTTTTACGTTTAACCACTTGAGTTGGCTCAAACACACCCAAAGCCGGCATATGTGGTGTGCACTGTGGAAAATATCAGAGGAAACAGCATTGACGCGTTAAAAACATTTTATTGTTTGCAACTGGAAACGTGGAATTTGCACATGCATTTTATATGCGCCAGAAGCAGCAATTGCAATTCATGTTGACAATATTTGAAAATGTGGGCAGATGCAAAGCTCACAGTAAACTATATATTTTTATTTATTAATTTTTATACCTTTAAAATTCTGCAAAATAAATTGAAGGGGATTTTGTTTCTTTCTTTACTTTTAGGAAAACAACTAATTTTGATATACCCAAAAACCATGACAAATTTTCTAAAAAAAATACCCCACAATATCCTTTCAACAAGTTACTTCATAAATGAGAGAATTTCCGGGACAATTCCTTGCCGTGTAGCATGTTTGCGGCATCTGAGTGTGCGGCTAGACAATCAAAACTTTTGCCACAACCGAGGAAACTTCAAAGCAAAGACAACAGGCGGCCTAGGCAGCGCCAAAGGAGCTGGCTGCGGAGGAGGCGGAGGTGTCCTAGAAGTGGCAGTGGAAGGACTAAAGCAGGCGGCAATAAAATTAATGAAGCGCCTCGGCTTTTAGCCGGCAGCCATGAGAGAGACATTAAAGTGGTTCGCCGGAACAGTTGTAGGTCATGTCATTGCCAATGTCTGTTTAAGTATGCGCACAAAGGCAGACGCTTTGCGGGAATTACGAGGACTGCCAGGAGCGCACCGATCTGGGATGAGGATGATTCCCGGTGGGACAGCGGCCGGCTTGTTTTTGTTGATGGCGGTGGCTAATCTCTGATGTACACTTAATTATGTGGCACACTTTTTGATTGCCGGAGGGGGTCTTGAGTCGCAATGTCCCTTGTCCAGCCCAGGGAGCAACCCCTTCAAGGTCCCGAGCTCCCCTCGCCTTCGCTCTGGCGCCATGTCATGTAAATTTCATTTGCCAAATACTGTTAGCCCGGCAGACGCAAAGTGTGCTATACTTTTTGACATTTTCATTTGACTTGGCAATGCAAACAAAATGGCGGAGAGCCGTTATGGAGCTGTAGCTGGCAACTCATGAATGATAGAGGTGGTAGCTATATAGGAGCTCGTCCGATGCAGGATGGCTCTGGAGTTGGCGCAAACTAATCCGGCTGCCAACTGCAAAAGTTCCCAGGAAAGTTTCCTAACTGAGCGCCAAAAATTCTTATCACAACTTGCACTAAATTCCATCAATTTTGCACCACTTTCGGTGCTCTAGTTTTTCCCCTCCATCTCCTCGGACTGCGCTGCAATAAAGCAATCAATTTGAAGCTCCCTCCCGGCCTGTTCCTGCTCCTGCCACCTTGCTATCGTCGTGGATGAGCGACACCTTTGACACGGGCCACATAGAAAATGGAAAATAAAAAAATATCGACGCGCTGCGAGTTGTTCAACCGAATTCGTAATTGTTTTTAAATGAAACTCTTTGTCCTTGGCCCTGGCCAGTTGGCGGCAATTCAGCAATTCACCCGGCCCTCAATCAATCAAACAATCAAGCATTGTTTATCTGCAGGCCCCGTCGGTATCGACAGTAAATAATGAACACAAAGTACGAGTACGACTCAGACGCTGAGTCGGACTCTAAGTCGCTGCTTATCGGATTGTCGCGGCCGCATATTGTCTGCTCATTTAACCTATTTCTGTTTGCATTATGCGCTATTTGCACATTTGATTGAATAAAGTTATATACACTTGTCATGCAATCGAAAGATTAGGACTTGGGCCAGAAATCGTTATCCTACCCAAACGCCGGCGGCACCATCGAGCATTGATCCCCGTTGAGGGTTGGAAATAAAGGAAAAACGAAAACTGTACTGCAGAAATAGTGAAAGAATGAATAGTGTGTTTACAAATTTTACAAATATTCAAATAACATTTTCTAAAGTATATTTTTAATACTTTAAATACACTGAAAGTGTTAGATCTTCTTAGTTATTTTTTAAATAAATGCAACTTCTGAACACCAATTAGTTATTTCAATTAAAATAAAGCCAGAAGGGTGCCTATTTTACAACTTAAATAGCAATCCCCGTAGCATACAGCAGGCTATTGTAAATATTTTGCAAAGACAGTCGCACTTCGAACGCATTGCGCAGCTATCAGCACTGAACAAATTAATGCGACATGGCAGCAATTAGTCCGTCGGCTGCTAAATGATTTAAAACTTGCGCCAAACTTTGCCGCTTCTCCGACCGTTTCTGCGCAAAACTTTTAATTATTACACACTTGCGACTTGTTGTTCAATTTGTTCGCGATGCTGCCAGATTATAAACTTTTGTCGAGTTCAATTATGTACGACGGATCGCCGGCATCGCTTGTTTGTTCCCATTTGCTACGTAAACTTTTTGTACTTCGATGTACAATTCGTGCTCGGAAGTCACATGAATTTCTTATAAAATCCAGATGTGTCAGAGTTCCTGGCGCCAAACATCAAATATCAAAATTATATATGGGAAACCATGTTCGAGCCAAACGTTGTAATCTGGCCGTTTTTTGAAACAGAAACAGTTGCAGACCGCCGACGCTTTACCGTCAAGGTTTTTCTTGAATTCCTTGCCTTCCTCTTCGTTGGCCTTCTGCAATGGATCCTGGCGATGACAGTACTTAAGTAAAGTTACCGATAAAAATTATTCGAATTGGATATGTATTTTAACCATTATTATCAGGAAATGGAGCTATAATGTTGCGAAGGATAACTCCGCAGCCCTCTTCCTGGCATTTGTCGCAGGTCTTTTCCTTTTTCTGCTATTCGCCATTATCAAGTCTATACGAAGAACGAGATGCTTGAACTGGATAATGGTCATATTCATAGTGAGTAGTGCACCGATTTACCCAGCCCCCGATGCCGCTATATTAGGAATGAGTAGTGAACAATTTACGTATATTCAGGTAGAACTCCTGGTGGTTCCCCCCATTGCTCTGATGGTTGACCAAACACTCCTCCACACGCTCGCCGGATTCCTTGTAGCCTGCGTGGTGTTCTTGTTCTGCGTTATACTGGCCGCTACATTGCCGGTAAGTGGAAGATCAAACATAATGAGATATTTCACGAGGCAGATCGTTTCCATATGCAGACGGATATCACAACGGGTGGCCTTTACATATATCTGATGACTTTGGGATTCTACTTGATGAGCCTATATTGCATTGTCCTATTTTCCATTATGGGCGTGCATTGGGGCTATTATGCGTTCGCCATCTTAATGGCCTGCGTTGTGGCATTCGTAAGGACATCTTTGATATTTTCTTTTGCAACTGTCCCCTGCATAACCACGAATCATTTGCAGTTCCTTATTTATCATGTGCAGTGCATCATGGGCGGCAGAGCTGCCGCCACCAAGTTGTACGATGACAAGTATGCCTCACTGCTGCTCTTGCTTGAGTTGATAGCCCTCTTTCTCCTAACCCTCGCTTTTTGACCCTAAAATGGAGCGCCAGCAGCTATAAGAATATTGGTGCCCCGCTGTTCTACGTTACTTCTTTATATTTCAAACACACTTCTAGACGCTTTTCAACTAGGGACGTCAGGAGCTCGTGCCTCCGGCAGCCACCGGGTCCTCGCATGTGGAGTATTGCATGATCCCGACACTCGATCCGTCCATCTTGGTTGCAGTCGAAGGCATACCGTTCCACATAACTCCGCACAATCCTGCCGGCGCAGCCATCATCCACCACACATCCTTCGTAGTCTGGAAGAGGGCAGAGATGCGAAGGGCTCAATGGATGGTTATTAAACGCCAGTGACAGACAGCCAAAGGATACGATTGCAGAGAGACAAACGGGACCAGGTCAAGAAATTCGCGTTATGAGATTAAATTTAAAATTGGTTTTGTAATTAGTAGAAGTCAATATCTCTTTGAATTTTAAATCAAATTATAATGTATTACATTTCAAAATATATCTTAAGATTGCAACGAAATTACAAGGCGAGTTGCAGAAGTTTCGAAAGAGTCAACATGAAATTAATATAACTTTTAAACTCTCCCTAATAGTTAGTGCAAAACGCGTTGTAAACTCTCATTAAGTGAAGAGAGATTTGCTACCAACCGCAGGGAATTTCTCTGACTTAAGCCCCATAAATTTCTCAGTGTATTACCCCTTGCCAGCGCGTCCATTGGATCAATTAACCGCTGTGCGTCCTGCCAGTAGCCAGGGGAGATGCGATAAATGCCGCACGGCCTTTCACCGCCCTTTTTGCTCCGGCAAACTCCAGGAACATTACCCGTAGCGGCAATCGCCATGCAGGCCAGACACTCGTCGCTTACCAGCAATGGGGGAGGAGATGGCGGCGGAGTTTGAGGCGCAGGAGAAGGATCCGGTACTGGCGGGAATGTTGTTATCGTCTGGGCAGCTGCAAAATGCATTCCAAGAACAAGCACAATTAGCCGTTTAATCGAAACTATTTACCACACAATATAGATTACAGCAGGGGCATTACAGAGGGCAGGCTACTCCCGGGCCTAAATAACCCTTGGACCTCACATTCTAAATCCCATAAACCACTCGCTCTCAGTGTGCGTGGGGTAACTTTGAAGAAACCAGGAACAAACTGGGCGTAGTTCATTGGGTGCTTGGCGAAACAACTTTAAATTGCTGTTGCGCATAGTTTTTGAGTAGTTTAGCCACACACCAGGCTTGTGTGAATGCGAATGGTTTCCGTTGAATAAGACTAGAGATCTCTTTCATACTTTTAACTAAGGAACACACACAGCATACATTTTTTAAGCTTGCTTTATTTTTACTAATCCTTCAAGTATTTAATACGATTATAGTCTCTTATTTATTATTAAATTGTTCAGAGTTCAATTGAGTTTGCTTACACATTTTATTGCTCCTTACTGAGTTTGTATTGAAAGCGAGATAATATTTTCTATCGCCTCACTTTCACACAGCTAGTGTGATCTGCTATCGCCTATCATGAGATGGATTCTCATCATTCTAATGGCATTTCTAATCAGTCAACTGGGGAAGAGACAGAGAGAGAGGGAACAGCCCGACAATGTAAACCGCTTATAAAATTATCCGTTAGCGAAGAGCTTTCAGCGATTGAACAAGTGAACAAGGGCTCTTGAGGCAACTCACCCACTCCAGCCGCGGCCACCAGGGGTAGGTGCTCCGCGTGGTCCCTCAGATGGATGTGCAGCCTGCCCAGATGATGCTCGTGCCTTAAGTGCATGAAAATGGCGCCGACGACGAGCATCAGGGCGAGGAAAATGGCGCTTGCAGTAAGGATCCGGCCTGTGCTGCAGGACCTCCGACTCGAGCGTCGCTTGTTACTCCTTCCGGACAAGGAGAGCGCTTCGGCATATCCCCGATGCTCCGCCACCCTGGAGGCATCCGTCTCCGCCTCCATCACCGCGCCCGTCTCCGGATCTGTCTCCTCGGCTAGCTCTAGCGCGCTTCTGCTGGAGGATGGATCCATTGCCCCAGGCTGTCGGAATCTGACTAACCCCACTGCGTCGCAGTAGCAGCAGCGGGAGCTCCAGGTGCTCGCCGAGATAACCCCAGTTCGATTATCGCTCACTGTTGTCGGCGTAATTGATGCCCACAGCCTGCGGTGGCTGCTCTCGGCTTCTCTCTCTCTCTCCAAGCAGTTAATCTGTTTCGGCTCTTGTTTTCCGTCCCCCGGCTGTTTTGGCGATATTTTCCCTGAGAATGTGAATGTGAATGCCACTCTGTCAGCTTATCTCCAAATCTCAAACATCAAGCGGTGCTTTACAATGTTCTGTTTTATTTAAATTCGATTTTAAGCGATATAATATAATAATATTCTTTTATGCCAAACAATTTTACTTTCATTCATGTAAAAAATAAATATAAATTTATAAATTGATATATTAAACAGTTTATTCGTTGTGATTTTCCACTGGTTTGATATTTGTAAAAGCAAAATTTATGCTACACCAACTTGGCAAATATCAGTCTATTTTCACGTAGCACAAATGATACACTAAAAAACTATTATATACTATTAGGTTATGGAAATTTATAGACATCTTGCCCGGAAGTAAATATATGGAAAATGAGTAGAACAAATTTGTGAATTGTTTTGAAACCTTCTTCTTTAATTCACATATATTTTTATACATAACAGATTTTGTTTTTCTCTGTGCATCCTTTAGATTAGGTGTCGATTGCACTCCACTTCCATTTGCGACATGACAACTTATGGCAGCAACCCATCGAGAGCACCGATGGGTGTTCGCCTCCGCCGTATGCTGTTCGGCGGACGGACAACCTTGCGCATTTGTATGCGCGAATTGTAAACAAATATGAGAAATTGTTGAGGCTCTTGCGGTGAAATTGGAATGAATGTGGGGGAGGGCAGCAAACAACAGCAGGCGCCTATATGTATATAGTGCCATATCGCAGGGGTGGTGACTTTCGAAGGGGTGCGAGCAAGAATCCGTCCTCAAGTGGCACTTGTCATACGCAAACTTACTTCACCGGCATCGTAATCTGTCGAAGTGTGGCGTCCATACGTGCAATGCATTTACAAATAACTCTGTTTATTTCGCATATATTTTATTTATCAGTTTCGTTTTCTTAACTTCATCAGTGCCATGTTTTCAGACATCGATTTGATGTTTCCGCTTCTGAAACCGATCTATGTTATAAAAGATTTTGCTTTTCCTTAGTTTGAATAACTATAAGTTAAGTGAGACAGTTTTTCATTAATGCAAATAAGTGTCATCTGTAAAGGTTCAGACGATTTTATAAAATAAATCATGCTTTACTAGGCAAGTTGGCCTATTAGAATACATTTAGAAAAAAAATAGGCAGACCGTTCATCACAATCACATCTGTTTATGCTATCCTATAGTACATACATTTCTCACAGTTTCCAATGTAATAAATAGACTTCCACTACAATTAGTAAAAGCCCCCTTAGTCATTTCTTGAACAGACGCCTCTGATCCTGCTCCTGCACAGGTGCACGGGAAATAAGAGAACTGCTCCGTCACTTAGTTGATTATTCGTTCTGTTTTCGTACAGCAGCCATTTTCGCATTGCCTCGCAAATGTCGCCATTGTCTCAAGGCGTTTCCGCTGCCATTTCTGCCATTTTTCCTCTCTTACGGCCAAGGCAAAAAGTCATTTGTTCGGATGTGGGGGAGTGCCGGTGTACGGGTGTATGGGATTCCCGCACTACCACATTGCCAGATGAAAGGACAAGCCGACCGCAAGCCAAAATCAATTATGGGAAAAATTACCAGTAGTTGGGCTAAATGGCCTTTATTCGGCAAGGAGGGACTCGAATTCAGTTTCGTTTTTGCTGCTGGGGGTGTAATAATATGCGGCGAGTTGATTCCCTGCAAATTTTCCACTCGAGCTGCCTTTGCGAACTGGCATTTAAATCGTCGTTCGTCCTTCGTACCTCATCCCCCGGAAAAAGAGGGGAAAATGAGCTGAAATCTGAGTACGAGCACTTGGTGCATTCGATTATGGCGTCCGCGGAGCACCCGTTACGGTTCCTTCCGGTCTGATTTCGCCCGCCCCCACCGATTTCACCCACTTTCGGTTCCACTTCCTCTCTTCCTTCCTGCTCCGGATACGGACTCCCCCGCCCGCTGCATGCGATATGCATGAGTTGAGCCAATGTGGCCATTCCGGCTGATGTACACGGAGCACGTAGCATGCTAAAACAAAGTTAATTAGATTTGCGGCAAGATGCCCATTATGGCATGAATGGTAGGGGTAGGGGGTCCGGCAATAGCCCTTTTAATGTCCGTAGTGCAGCTGGTTTTTCAGAATTTCCTTTTCATTGGCTCTGAGCAACTCGGGGGTTCGAACATTCAACATGGAGGCACCGATTACTATGGAAAATGCTCAAAATCTGGAACATTTTGTTTTCAATTTAAAAATTGCTAACATGATTTCGCGATCGATTTATAATTATAAATTATAATTGAGATTCAGTTATGATAAATAGTTTTTATTTGAAGTTGAACTATATGAGGCAATTTTTGATGTATTCTTCTCGGAAAAGTGGTTAGGTTAGTACTTAAAGGCGAAATAATAATTTATATTATTTTCTGCTAAAAAGAGTTACATACATTTCTGAACCATAAAAAAGGCTCGCCTTAAATTTAGTTTTATAAGCCTCTCCATTTATAAATAGTAACCTAAAAGAGTTTCCAATTTATTCCCTTTATGACTTTAACTTTTATATTTTCATATTTAGGTTCGCTCACATCTCTTGGGATTAAACCGTACGAGTATTTCAACTAAAAGATCACAAAGTTTACTACATTTCAGGCAACTGCACTTGGGCTACAAAGTGGTAAAAATGTAAAGTAAATTCGGCAACAATCGGATTATTCTTGCATTTAGCTAACAAGAAGACTTTTGCCCAGCTGCAGATAATCTCGTTCCGGGTGACTCTGACGGGTATGTGGCAGTCGAGGATTCCCCTTCCGACTGCATTTTCCTCCTATTCTCCCTTTCTCCATTTTTCTTTACGTTTTGTGTGGTTTACTCGTCTGGATGGGCTTGGGGCAATTACCGTGCTTAATGGCCTCCAAAATGTTTGCAAAGTCGGCACCCATCTTCTTGCAGAGAAAGAAATTATATACTTAGGAAGGTTATAAGAATTTCGTTAATTTGTGTAACTGTTTCGATAATTATGTAAAACCCTCCTTAGATTACCTCTCTTTATTTGGAAGTTAGACCTATTTAACATTTAACATTTAACCTCTTAACATTTAACTGCAGGCTTACCTGTGAGCTTTAAGAACTCAACGCTTTCCTTTTCTGATTGCAAAGCCAGCTTATGTAATATTATGTAAAAATATACACACTCATGAATAAATATCTACCATTGCATAATAGTTGAGTCCTAGTTTGGTTTTTCCCAGTGCAACACGGGCAACTTCCCCGATCTTAAAGTAACTGGCGTAACTTTTTTATATTTACGAGCTGAATGCATCTCAACGTTCTTACATCTTCTTGCAGTTTGGCGGCTAATGCATCTCGTCGGGGATAAAGTTATACCATTACGGAGGCGCTCCGCGGCTACATATGCAAATGCCAGCTTGTTAACGCCAAACTTGAATGATTGAAAATGCAAATTGCGAGTGCATCTGACTTGCGGCGTGGCTGGTTGTTGCAGGCGCAGCAGGAACAACAACAAATCAAGGCCACCGCAAATTAAGCCACTGCGACAACCGTAAAGTGGCGGAAATGACACAGTCAAAATGTATCGTTGCAAAAATTGGTTTTGTGCGCGCAGCAACAACAACAACTATGTGGATGTGGCACTAAGTGACCCGGCAACAACGGCAACAACAACAGCAAGTCGCAATAACAGTGCCAGCAACAACAACAACAGCAGGAGCAACAACTGCAACAACAGCAGCAGCATCGGTAATAGCACCAGCAGCAAAAGCAATCAACAGACAAACGCCGCTGCAGCAGGCGGTTTCAGGGGTGCAGGTGCAGTCCCCGGTGCTGGATCAGGCCTCCCCAATCACCCCAACGCCGCCCACTCCGCCTCATTTGGCGCCGCCGATGAGGCATCGCCGCCACAGGCTCATGTGGTCACCTTCCTGGACGATACGGCCAGCGGCAGCAATAGCGGTGCCGTGACCAGTAGCCGACTCGTGACCACCGCAGAGCTTCATCAGGCCCACATGCTGGAGCACCACTCGAATCTGGACGCCATCGAGCAGGCGGATGATTTTATATATGGCCCCGGCGCAGGGTTGTCGCTGTGCGACGACAGCCTGCCATCGGCCAAAAACTGCTACCGACTCGTTATGCTTGGGTACGTATACGCCCCATTGGTCGCTCCGCGAAAAGGCAGCCAGGGTATAAATGGAGGTAAATGCCAGTACTGCAGGTTGAAATAGCCAGTCATGAATGTTCCCAGCAAAGTTCCAAGAATCGCTGAAGAAATTAAAATGTTTTTATTTTACCTAATCTAAAAGAAATCATGATGGGGTGCAAAACCTTTAAAAGTGTGTCAAAAATGTTCTATACGATTTAAAATAATTTATAATTCATGAATTCACCCAGAATCAGTTCCTTAAATAATTCTTAACTTAGTTTTTGAATTCTTTTGAATATAAATTTGTATATTGTTTTCCCCTAGCTAACTATTATACACTTCTTTTTTTAAGAACTTAATATTAAACATACTTATATAATGTGTACTACACTTATCGAACCCACCTAATTCTTCTGTGGTAAAGTTCACTGGAGGCAAGTGACTTTCCCAGAGACTTGGCCACTGGCCAGCGTCAATCAGATTCTCAATCTCAAACCCAATCTCGTTTTCTAATTTCCATTTCCCGTGCAGCTCATCACGCGCCGGCAAGTCGTCGATTGTGGCACGTTTCCTGGGCAATAGGTTCGAGGAGGCATACACGCCGACCATCGAGGAGTTCCACCGCAAATTGTATCGCATACGGAATGAGGTCTTTCAATTGGATATTTTGGATACTTCTGGCTATCATCCGTTTCCCGCAATGCGTCGTTTGTCATTTCTAACTGGTGAGTGAGTGACGTCTTGGCCATCAAATAGTTGCATGTGTGTGCGGCATTCGGCCCAGGCCAGAAACGCACGTCCCATCACTTAAGTTGTCGGCCGGCTTCATTGGGTGCCATTTAATGTCCTATAAATTATCATAAAAATCAGGCTCAGCTGCCAGGGCCCAAAAGTTGGGCTCTATACCCTTTTGAAGGGATACAACGGAGTTGGGGTCGCTCTGGTGTCGTTAAAACTCAAACTAATAATTAGGTTCTACGACCTTGAAAGTGCTACAAATTAGTAGTTTTGTATGTATAATTTATTCGAGGAAAACTTAGTTATGCAGGATAATAAGTGTGGTTAATCGAAAACACAATAATGTATGCCATATTTTATTGAAGCCTTGGGGCTAGAGGAATTTGGAATCATAGGAAACGAATAACCCCTGACTATTTATCGCTAAACTAAATCTTATTATATCAATTTTCTGGCCTATCCCATACTTTTCCGTGGTTTTTCTTCGGGTACCAATAAAAATACTTTATTATTGTTAAGTCACGCCCTCGCAAGAACTTAGTTCGACTCTAAGGGCCTACGAAAATATAAATAAATATGAATGGGTAGCAATAAGTAGGGTATTCATGTATCTGTGGCATGCAGCTATCGATTTTCCCACTCCCGATTTTCGGTGAACCCGAATTACCCTAAGCAAGTCAGACCCACACACACACGCATAATCCCGAGAACATTAACATAGGGGAGATGAGCTTCAGATGTCAGGAGCGCTTTATATAGTGTCTGGAAAATTGCGAGTGCGTAGGTCATAGATGCGGGGCCATAAATAAGCAATAAATTTGCATTTGCTAAATCAAACGGCGATTAATGTCTCCCTTTATGGGTTTCGGTTGCGCTTATTGCAGGGGACCTCTTTATCCTCGTCTTCAGCATGGACTCCCGCGAGTCCTTCGAGGAGGTGGTTCGCCTGCGGGAGAACATACTGGAGACCAAGTGGGCCGCCCTCAATCCGGGCTCTGGCTTCAAGAAGAAGAGTCTCCCGAAGATTCCCATGATTTTGGCAGGCAATAAATGTGATCGCGACTTTAAGTGAGTAATAATAATTTGTAAAAATATAAACAGTTCATACTAACAAGCTTAAATATGTCTTTTCTCCCAGAACTGTGCAGGTGGACGAGGTGATGGGCTACATTGCTGGCCAGGACAACTGCTGCACCTTTGTGGAGTGCTCGGCGCGTCAGAACTACCGCATCGACGACCTCTTCCACTCGCTGTTCACGGTGTCCAATCTGCCGCTGGAAATGACGCCCAATCACCACCGCCGGCTGGTGTCCGTTTTTGGGGCTCCATCGCCACTGCCGCCCCATGGGTCAGCGGTGGGCGGGACCAAGAAGAACGCACTGTCCATCAAGCGGCGTTTTAGCGACGCCTGCGGAGTGGTGACCCCGAATGCCCGGCGCCCTAGCATCCGGACGGACCTCAACCTGATGAGGTCCAAGACGATGGCCCTGAACGAGGGAGAGGGCGTGAGGGCCACGTCGCGCTGGAACCGCTGTGCCCTGATGTAGGAGCGATCAGGGCAGAACGTGTGATAGTAGTGAAGAGCGGATCTCTGATGGAGGAGGGCCTGCAAAGCCCAGCAACTAATTTTAAACGCAGCGTTTGGGTGATTTCGATATTTTAGTGTAAATACTCTCGTAGACAAGGCGCGGCAAGTGTGTTGAAACTATTGATTAATTAATTATGCATTTGGCGCTTTCTCGTCGTACTTGTTTTACGATATGCATAATTGAATGGTAAAGCACCCACTCAACTCTGTCCAATCTGAATACCCTCGTGTGCACTTGATGCTCGGTTTTCCCCTTAATTTCGGCATTACACATTCCACTTAAATTGTAATTGTTATTGTGATCATTGTAATTGCACATTTACTCGACGCACGCACCCAAAGCAGAGGACAATAATGCTAAAACGTACTTGGAATTGCTGGATTCGTACTTGTTATTCACACTTAATTTCTAGATTTAACCAATTGAATTTAAATGAATTTACATTGCATTATATTTTAGTGTTATCGTTGATTGTTGAACATAACTAAATTCGTATTCGAAATATCCCTTCTGTTCTCAAGTCCAACTACAAACCTTTCTAAAGATTGCATATCAGCCAAAACTGGAACCGAAACACACCGAATCAAAAGGAACTCTTGACCAACTAACTCTACTGTAACACTTGTACACCGATCGAAGCCAACCTAAGCCGACCACCTATGGTTAACTATACTGCATAATGCAAAACATATAAGATACACACTCTAGCGTTAAACCGAATTTATCAGATCTGTTCCTGATTCCACTTCGCGATCCAATCGGGAACAGCTCCGTACGTTTAGCAAATTCGAGTTTCAGTGTAACCTAAGCAACAGCAACAATTTTCGCGAGTTTAACATTTATCAAAGTATTATCGATAATGGAATTACAAAACATATGCGTTTCAGCGCGGCTTGAAACCAAGACCAAATGATTATTCTAGCTATACAACAAGGGCATACATACTTACCAGTGGCATAAATGCTAACCCTAATATATGTATTAACTTACCAGTTATTGAATTCAAAAATATTTTAGGCA
>JAEIIO010002530.1:0-16554 GCA_018874655.1 Drosophila diplacantha | reverse complement strand
TCTAATAAATAAAAGATATAAATCCAACTGGACACCTTAGATAATCTCTGAACCGAGATTTATTGGCATCGCTGAGATCTAACCACCATTATTCCTGCCACCTCGGATCAATGAACCCAGAGATCAATGCCCGGAGCCACATATAGCTTCGATATATCTCCTCGGCGGACCCGGGTCTCTTCGGGTTTAATTGCCAAACTTCTTGTAAGAGCCCGAGGAGAATTGTAAAAGTCATCGAGGCTCATTGACCCATTTTGGTAGCCCCGAATAGTTAAAGGCATCATTAGAATTTCTATCTGTATCCGAGCTGCGTTTCGGGCTCAAAGTTCTGTTGTGCTTCTCTTTTTTGTCTTATTCCCGCTCTGGGTGCGACACACATTCCGTATGTTTCTGGCCGAGATCGAACCTGTTTTGCCTAGCAAATTAGCGCGGAGAGAGGCGAACCTGTGGCTTCTAGCCGGCACATCGGGGTAATCGCATAAGCATGACGCGTATTTAATGGCAAATTGACCCAAATCGCCGCTCGGACTCTGTCGATTTATGGGTACACCAGGGCTCGCGGTCTCCCTGGGCCGTGTTATGCTAAATGGTTGAATGGCTGAGTGGCTGGTCGGTGGCAAGTGATGTATCTACCCCGGGGCGAGTGCACACGGCTCTCCAGAGATACATAGTTCTGTGAACTCTGATGAAAATCAAATAAATCTCTGGAGAATCACTGCGGAGGTATCTCAACCTCTTCGCTGTATCTCTCTCCGGCAAATACCTCTATGCCAACCTGCAACTGCATACTTGTAGCTTTGCTTCTTTGCAGCACAAAGTTTGCAGGCCCAGGCAAATGAAATGGAAAACATTTGAGTAAAAAACTTGGGTCTTGCCTTTCCTGCGGCTGCCAAAGGTTTCCCATGCAGCGAGTTTAGCAACAAGTTTTCCGGGGAAACTTCCAGCAAATCCCAGGGATATCAGTCTGGATTTGAGTGCAAAGTAGAGGAAAAACCCTTGAGTTGTTCGCCTCTTCGATTGTATTAAGGGATATATAAACATATACATGAGCTACCTGGAGTGTCCATGAGTATCCTTTGAGTATCCCTTGTTTCTTGGAGCTGCATCAGTGATCCCAGCAGCCTGCATCCTCACTGAGCACTGGGGGAATGATTGGCGGAGGGCAAGGGAAGGCCGGACGAACGTCCTCGCACCACCCGAGGCCAGGCCGACTCACCCAGTCGAGTCGCCGTTTTGTTTATGGATGCGTGTGGTCCTGTCCTGGCCCCAGGCGTGGGGGACACAGCACTGGATGCAATGTCATAAATATTAGAGGGCCTTCTCCGCCAGACACAATGCCAGAGTTTAGAGTTTCCACTGCCGCCTGAATGGATGGATGCTGAATGGTGGACGCTGTATGCTGGATGCTGGATGCGGGGTACTGAATCCCGGATGCTGAAGGCGTCCTTCGGCCCTTGTCGTTTGTCGCACGTCGCACGCACAGCTCGCAATTGCGAAGATACAAAGCGCAGATAGGCAAACAGATTGTCGCCTGCAGTGTTGCTCAGGGGGGCAGGGTTCTGGCGGATGCCGGGCTTGACCAGCCAGCGAGGGGGAGAGCCCAGGCCACAGTGGTTCCTGCAAGAATTAAACAGAACCGAGGCGGGAATATAATTAAAAAGGGGTTCAGCAGAGCCAGGTCCGGCATAACCGTCGGGTTTCTCCACAGACTTTTAAGGTTAAGCAAGTGAAAGGTCTTTTACAGTCCCCTCGAACCCACTGTGCCTTCTTCGGTGTCCTTCGCTGAGCCATTTTTAGATTGTTTTCCATTACGCAAAGGACCTGCCATTCCCCTTATCCTGGGCAGCGTTGATTTCTGGCCCCAAGCTGCAAAGTATTACACGCGGTGAACAAGCAGAGAGAGAGAGCAGAGAGCGGAGAGCGAAGAGCGGAGAGCAGAGGAAACGGAAATAGCCTGACCGGGCTGACCGCCATATTTAAAATGAGTAACGAGACTCGATTAGGGGAGAGCGGCCCTAATGAAGCAGCATTTTTCATTTGGATTCCCTTTGCTTGCCATACATTTCAGTGCGCGAGAGACCCAAGCCAAGAGGAAAAACCCCAGGAAAACCCAGCACACACTCAGCCGCAGCCATGGCCCACTCCAAGGTGATCCTGAAGATCCTGTTCTCGCTGTGCGTGTGGTCCTTCGTCATCATCGGCCTGTTCAAGATGCACGGCACGAACCTGGTGCCGCAGGAGTACCAGCAGGTGCCGCTCAACGGACGCATCTTGCTGCAAAAGGACGTGCGCTACGCGGAGACGACGTCCACCACCACGGACCACTTCGATCCCAGCGAGATTCTAGTGGACAATCGAACAGGTGCGGATGCAAACCACCAACACACACTAACTCTCCAAACACCCAGCCATTAGCACTTGGCTAAAAGCAAAAGCGTGCCAAGTGCTAACCAAGTGTGTTTGCCAGCCCAACATTGGCTATTTGCTGGCTATTTAGAGCCCTAAAAACAGAAACTAAAACCCGAAATGATGCAATACACTTTATATGCTAATAACCTCCCATTATGTGCAGCCATGGACGATGACCAGCTGGTCCGCGATGTGGAGTCCCGCATACCCTCGCTGCCGATTGCCTACTGGAGCAAGAACAAGAACTTTCTGCAGCAGAAGTCCAGCACCTGCGCCAAGTACCCCTCGATCTTTGAGCTGGAGTTCAACAACATCTACTGGCAAACGCTGCGCACCTCGAACGGCACGTTCCAGCTGTTTGGCGCCTACTACGACATCCGGCGCACCTCGCTCCTGGGCCCCACCGTCCGCATCCTGGGCATGATCGACCGCATCGAGCCCAAGGTGAAGACCTACTGCCAGTTCTGGTTCGACGGCCAGAAGGAGCCGTTCATCGTGAAGACCTTCGAGTACAAGTACATCTGGTACAACAAGTGGGGCAACTACAAGCAGGGCATCTACCAGCCGTACCTGATTGCCTGTCAGATACCCAAGCCCTTCCACGGCGTGGTGCCCAGCTCGGTGTCCATGGTGGAGAAGGAGTGCGACACCGCCACGAACAACCTGCGGGTGATCTACAACCGACCGCCGGATGACCAGAAGAAGGGCTTCGCCGTGTGCGTCAAGGGCCTGGACTTTCTCTACGACGATCTGAGCGTGCGCCTGATCGAGTGGATCGAGATGCTGAACATCCTGGGAGCGGACAAGATATACTTTTACAACCTGCAGGTGGGTATTGCCGCCCAATATACTCGCCTCCCGCCTGGAATCCCCTCTAATAACCCTTTAATCCTCTCCTACAACCCCCCCTCAGGTGCATCCCAACATCACCAAGGTGCTCAATCACTACGAGCAGGAGGGCAAGGTCCAGGTCATACCCCTGACCCTGCCCGGCGGCCAGCCGAACGTGCCCGGCTTCCAGCACTTGTACCTCACCAAGAAGACGAACCACAAGCGGCAGAACGAGGTGATTCCGTACAACGATTGCCTGTACAAGAACCTCTACCTGTACGACTACATCGCCCTGCTGGACATCGACGAGGTGATCATGCCCAAGGGCGGCTCCGTCCTCTGGTCCGAGCTGATGGACAAGGTGCGCCCCGAGTCGCGCAAGATCAAGCCGGACGGCTTCCACAGCTACAACTTCCGGAACGTGTACTTCCTGGACGACCAGCAGCACGAGCACGGCTGGCACAAGGACATCCCCAAGTACATGCACATGCTGCAGCACGTGCACCGCGCCAAGAACTACACGAAGCCGAACCAGTACGTCAAGTGCTTCCACGACCCGGAGCGCGTGCTCACCCTGCACAACCACTTCCCGCTGAGCTGCCTGGGCGGCGTCTGCAAGTCCTACCCGGTGGACACCCAGGACGCCCAGCTGCAGCACTACCGGGCGGACTGCGTCAAGACGCTGAAGAAGAGCTGCGAGGAGTACCGCGAGCACTCGGTGGAGGACAAGACCATCTGGAAGTACAAGGACGAGCTGATCCGGCGCACCATCAAGGCCCTGGACACGCTGGGCTTCTTCCGCCGCCAGGGACTGAACTCGGCCTCCGGCTCGGGCGGCAGCAGCAGCGGGCTGGGCGGCGGCGCCACCACACACTCCACGGAACGGTGATTCACGCTCCTCGGGGGTGGCGGTGGCGGCGGATGGTCCTGGCCCTGGCAACTGGTGGAGGCATCCGGCAGTAGTCTCGGCAACGAGGAGTTCTTCGTCTGAGCTGAGAAGCCCCGAGCACCGTGCCCCCGGTGAGCGCTGTGTCCGCCACGGGAGGGAGATCTCTCCGAGGCACTCGGATCACAGTGAGTGTTCGGTGCCTCTGAGAGCCGAGTCTCCGCGTTTAGTTAGTATGTTATGTCCAGTTGCAGTTCCCATCCAAGACCCATGTATTATGCCCGCGGCAGCCCTTTCCGCGTCCACTTCCCCATGAAGCCGATTGTCTTAGTCCCTATTTCTTAAGTTCTTTTACTATTTGTCATGTTTTGTTGAACTTCAAAGTTTTTTTTTTAATTTCATACTGAGGAAATCCTACCAGAAGTGGGACTTGGACGTGGGACAGGCCGCTCCTTGGGGGTTATATGTGGGCTAGTGTAGACCGTAGAAGCGGAGTTAGTTAGTCGCGAGAGTGGGGAGAGAACACTTTTGAAATTGTGCCTTCGAACCTGGATGGTAGAGAGTTTCCCAGACACCCCGAATCCCACTCCCCCTCACTCCATCTCCAAACCCAGAACCCCACCTCATCCCCACCATCCCCACCATCCCCACCATCCCCAAACCCCCCTGCAGTTATGTATTTCCATTCACAAAACGAACAACAAACAAAAGACATAAAGTCACAACTTTTAAAAAGAAAAACCACGAGAATCAGGCCAAGTTCATTGTGCGATGGCTAGGAAGATCGTAATGAAACCTAAACTAAGTTCAAGACTGATGATGTTTATTAAGAATTATAAATCGAAGCAGAGCGAGCGGAGGAGGCGTTTCCAGCTAACAATTTGTTTTCACATTCGGATTAAATCGATATTATTGTTGTTAAAGCAAAGACCCTTAAAAGGAAGAGAAATATCACTAAATGCTAAGCAAAACACACAAAAACACAAAGCAAATTGAACAAGTTTCAGTTGTAAACTGTAAATAGGAAAATTGTTGAAGCGAAGGCGAAAAGTAAACTATATGTGCGGATTAGGACCGATTAAGATCGGATAAACTAGCGTGGCGCAGAGACGCGAGTTGCGGGCGAGAGGAGAGGCCCAAGTTTTAGGTTTTTGCTCCCCGAAAACAGACACACAAACTATATACACCATGCACACCACACCATATATACAGACATATATATAACCCTATGATTTTAACTTGTACATACACACCACACACACCCCCACTGTCCCATTCGATATGTTTTGCAATCACTTCCCCTAGCAGCTTAGTCAAATTGCAGATGTACAGTTCTAAGACAAGCCACTAAACTAAACTATTCTATGTACGCAAGCGACACAGAAGCAGATACAGCTGTAGGATGCATGCCACATGTTATGCATGTATTAATGTTAGTTACTAGCCATGTAAGACCCGCGGGCCCTGCGGAGGAGGCCCCGTTTTCTGTCACACACACCTTTTTTTTGCGTAGCTAATAAAACACACAATTGATATGAGAACAAAGTGATTGAAGAATAAAATTTACAACAAAAAACACGACCCCGAGCCTCAGACTTTCAGGAGGGATGTGTGTCCTCTTTAAGGAGGGACGCTCTTCCAGCCGAATGGCTGCCGAGAACGGAAAGCGTGCCCAGGACGTGAGACACAGGACTGCCTGGAATGTAAACAACAAAGCATTTAGACCCAGGGCCCGGGCACAAATGAATCCACTTTGCCCAGGAGGAGGAGGGGAGCGGACTAGGAGGAAGCCGGGATACCTTAAGCCACTGCACACAAAACTTTCTGCCCGAAGAGCCAGCCACCGGACAGGACCAAAGACAAAAGGCAAGTCGAGGCAAGGCGAGGAGCAGCAGCCAAAGCCGAGGCAGCAGCAACAGCGTTCTTGAGGGGCGGCAAAATTTGTATAAACGCAACTTAAGTGAGCATTAAACACGCTCCACTGGAGGACCAGGAGCTGCGAGAGCAGAGGAGCAGCCGCTACGAAGTTCCTTGGCGTCTAAGTTGGTTAATAAACATTACCAACGCCACAAAAACCATTTACGTGAACTATTAAAATTCCGCAGCATTTAAGAGAGTTGCCTGCCTCGCCCCAGCCTCCGCCTTGCTTTTCACGATTATGTTTATTTATATGGCACACACGAGGCGGAAAAAGGGGAAAGTTTCGGGGCAGAAAATTGGGTAAGAGCAGTTTATGGGCTGCCAGAGGAGACCAGAGACCAGAGACCCGAGGATAATGACGAGGAGGACGACGACGCTGCTGCTTCTGTTGATGATGAGGACGATAATGGCGGTGCTGATGGTGAAGCCAGCTCTGACTTGTGATTGAAAATCCGCAGCTGCCTTGGCCACGAACTGAGGTATGTACCTATCCTTCATATATAATTTACACAATACATTAAAACCCGGTATATAGCAGCATATATGTAGGCAGGCAGGTGGAGTTCGGGCTGCGAATAAAAATATGCGAATGCAAATGCGGCAAACTAATTAAAATCCCCTAGTCCCAGAGCCACTCCGTGGAATATGCAATATGCATTCATAATGCATGCGCATAAATCTGCGAATAAAGAGAGCGGCTTAAAAATTTAAATCCGCAATTACAGGACAGACTGGCATTTGGAGAGAGAGAGTTGGGATTCGGTTTTGGGCTCTGGAGCTGCTGGAACATCATTGTCCCGAGGCCCAGGCACCCATAACTCAAGGCAAGTTCACTGAAAGAGATTTTCTAGTCAAAGGATTCTAGTTTAAAGGGAAACTATTAGTATTTCTGTTTGAGTACTTGTACAGAAATCGTAGGAGTAACAGAATCACTCAGAGTTAGGTCCAAAACTAAGCTGAAAACATCATTTAGAGAGGGGTTTCTATATTAAATATTACTTCAAGACGGAATTTCACATGTTCTAACTTAAAAACTCCATATCAGCTAACTAAGTTCCTTTAAGAAGAATAATCCTTTCAATCCTGCCTGGTTCATAAAAGATTTCCACACTTTCCCTTCCAGTGTTCAGGCCCTGACTCGCAACCGCATCTGCACAGCAATCTCACTTTGAATTTGAATGCAGATGGCGTTTGATTTTTGGCCAGCCTAATTATGTCCGTCCCTCTCTCTCGGCCTCACCTCTGACCCCTCCGCCGTGCGTGTGTGTGCGTGCAAGATTGGCAAACCAAACAGGAAATGCTAATTACATGTAAGTGTACACAGCATATGAGTGTTTGGCGCACGGCGTGCCAGTGCTTCCGTCCGTCCGTCGTCCGTCGTCCGTTGTCCGTGTGTGCTACCTGCAGCTTCCGCCGCCTCGCACCTGACCTGTGAGCGACCTGCTCTGTGGCCAGCTCTGTGGAGGCAAAGTTGCCCGATTGCCGGGCTCATGCAATATTATTGCTCGCAATCTAATTAACCGCACAGCGAGAGCAGCTCGTACCCCGCTCAAACCCGCCTGAAACCCGCCCGGAACCCCCTCGAATTCCCCTCAAAGCCCGCCCGGAGAGGGGCACACACGCACCCTACTGGCCCGGCCAATATTTGCGCCAAGTGGTCATATCCAAATGGCCGAGACGGCCGCACAATGGAAATTATACGCTTAATTGAGAACGGAATTCGGCGCTAATTCAATTCGCCTTCGCTGCTGGCCTCCTTCCACCTCCTTGGCTGCTCCCCTTGGCCAGCAGCTAAGCTGCCGCAAAATGCCAGTCGAGGGCAGCTTTAAGCCGTGATTAAAAGGCCACTGGCCCACTGGTTTAAGCTGCCTCCTCGGGCTGATATCCTTGGAGTGTGCCAATGTATCCGACTTAATATATTTATGAAATTCCCCTCAGCCCAGTTAGGCATTTTTCTCTTTCTTTAATTTAAAGTCCGGCTATGCTGGAGCGTCCTGAAAGCCCTGCCACATCCTTTGTGGCTTCAGCTGTCGCTGCCTGCAGTGCCAGTGACACAGTTCCTTTTCCGTTGCATCCACTCTGCTTTTGGCCATTCACCATTCACACTTCCCCCCCCGTCGGGGGGCCTGCAGATGCTGCCACAGCCGCCTGTCGATTAGTCAATTATAGACAAATGGCCAGGGAGTTGCGAGCGCGGCGGCACAATGTAAACAAGCCATCAATAGCGGCGAGTGTACAGCGGCAGGGACATGGCAGGCGCGGCAGGCTCTGGCCGGATATGGGCAGGAGCAGGCGGAGGAGCAGCGGAGGCGCCTGGTTGGGATAAAAGAATTATGCATAGGCAATGGCAGCGAGGAACCAGGAGCCAGGGGATCCAACACAAAAGGCGAGAAAGTATCCCAGGGGCCAGTCCGGAGTCCGGAGTCCGGAATCAGCGGCGGCAGCAGGAAACCGCAAGCCACACGGAGAAATTGAAAAAGAAAGGCAGGAAAACACGACCAAGGGAAAGCACAGCGAAACAAAGAAAAGACAAGAAAAGAAGGGGAATAAAGTGGAATAAAGTGGAAGGAAAGGGTCCGGAAAAAAACTAAGCAGCGAATAAAAAACACACAAAAGAAAATACATTTCAGGGACAAAGGCAGAAAAATGAAACCGAGTTAAAGAGCTATTCAAATTTTTATATGGCTTTAGGAAATGTGATAGAAGATCCCTAAACGAAGCTGATCCTTGGCTCTTAGAGCCTTGAGAGAAGGCAGAACTACAGGGATCCTTGAGGGATAATTCCTCGATCAAATCAATGAGGATGCAAGTCCCCATGATTTCTCTCTGTGGCGAAACAAGCCCACCTGCCCACCTCTAAGGGGGGTATTCCCCGTGGTGCCAGGGACTCCAAGGACGAGATTCTACAGCCCCACCCCACTGCGAAGCCAAACACAAAGCGGAAATCGGAAAAAACGCAGCGAGACAAAGGGGAAGCGATAGAGAGCCAAGGAGGTGCTCCCACAGGGCCAAGTGGTTAAAGCGGACTTGGCCCAGTGGCACAGTGGCACAGCAGCACAGCAGGAGTGGTGAGCTGTGGGGCAGGTCCTGCCAGGTCCTGCCATTTGTTTAAAGCCTCGGGTGGTGGGTGGCAGGGAACAGAGCTTAGTGACGGTGTCAGGCAGATAAACAAAAGTTTCTCGTGTCCTACCGGGACCACAGAGACAAAAGCCCAACAAAAGCCAACTGGACAGACAGCCAGCCGATACTGCGACTGCGATATACTCACTTCGATAACGGGTTTTGTATCGAAAACAAAAGATATACAACAAAATCAAGAGGAAAATATAGCAAAGATCTAATAATTAACTTTAATTTGGCAAGGCCAGCAACTCTCACAAAAGGCGTAAAATATTTATGAAATCGATATTTATCGATACAATTTTAGTGGAAATTTCAAAGCTTGAAAAAGCCATAACTTAGCCAAAAATGCTTTAATTTCCATTCGGAAAGCTTTTCTATGTTAGTTTTAACAATAATAATAAATCTGTATTTAAAGTTTTAGAATTTCAAATAATAAAAAAATGTCAAATTTTTGACAATTTTAATGATGTAACCCCTTACCAAATTTTCAAAAATCACAAAAAAATTTTTTGTTGTATTTTTTAAATATTTTGTTATTAATAAATTCAGTTTTTAATAACGAATCGAAATATATCTGCCTTTTGGCGATCATTTGCTTTTTGACCAAAGTATGCGCTCAGGAACTACCCAAAAGTGCGACTTTAAATCGATATTTATCGATAAAATTGTGGTATTTGCTTTTTACAACCAGAAAAAAGCACCCTGCAGGGATAACACATACCAAAGGATATGCATATACGCAGATCTTAAGAGGTCTTGAGTTACAACTGCCCATAAATACAACCCTTGTGACACCGATACGAGTGCTGGGTGCTGGTTAAAGAAAATATCGATGTGGTCCTGCTGCAGCACAAGGACACAGGAGGGGGCAAGGATAAGGCGCATCACCCGGCGCATCCTTCATCTTCCTTTGTTTTACTGTTGCAACGGCAAAGGGTTTTAAATTTTAAGCAGGCGGTGATCGCAGCCACACGATTTCCGCCAAATGCCAGCTGGGAAATGGGAAATGTGAAATGCGAAATGGAAAATGCCACACCGCCAGCAAATATCCTGACCATGATGCTGCCAATGGCCAATCGCCATGCAAACAAAGGCAACAAAATCTAGTTAATTGGGTAAAATGCTCGGGCGGAAATTGAAAGCAAAAGCAGGAGCGGCACAACACGGAGGAGGGTGTGGGTGGGCGGGTGTCCTGGGTGTCCTGGCTGTGCGTCCGTGTGTGTGAAAGGGCAGGGTCGAAATGCAATAAATATCTAAATTTCGCCGGGGCATTATTTATCGATTTATGCAAATTGTTGGCAGCGGGGTCGAACATTTTATCAATAAACAATAATAAATTAAAATCAACAATCACAGGACACTAAACAATGTCACCCCGACCCCCCGAGGACTCCCACCCTCTGTGCGTGTGTATTTTTGGTCATTTTTTTGGATCTTTTTGCGGGGAATGCCTCAAAATTGAAAACGAAATTTATAAATGCAAATTGTCAGCGCCACCAAAAAGCGAAATGCATGGCATTTTCCCACAAAACACATAAATATATAGTATATACCTGGGATAAGCACTTGTATCCTCTACATCCAGGCAGCCGGAGTCCTTGCCGCCCCCCACTAGCCTGCATAAATGAACAAATTCACGCGGCAGAGATGTTTGTTGCTCGCAATCAAAAAATAAAACAGCAACAATAAAAAGTGATGCCGGAAAGATGAACCAGGGTGGGGGAATGGGCCTGGTCAGGTCCATCTCCCGGCCTGAAATTCGATTTGCTGTGCAGAAAAAAATGCGAAAAAATACTTTGAGCAGCGCTGAATAATTACCAGCCCGGGGGTGTGTGCACACTGTTCCGATAGTGCCTGCGGGCCAAGATGTGCACACACTGGCCGGCTCCTTTGGCAAATATACAAATATTAATCGGGAAAGGCAAACTCGGGGGTTAGTAAATACTCAAAGGCGCTACACTCGATAATTTTGGTGAGTACATAAAAACCTGACACTATGATTGAATATTTTAAGTGCTTTCGGCTTGATTTATATATTTTTTGTGTAAACCTAAGTGTGTAAATATTTTTTCAATCACTTTCTGATATAAACAATATTTTCTTGCAGGTACTAAATGGAGGAGAGAGAGAGTGAGTACATCCCCTGTTCCGGGACACCTTCTCGCGCTGCAGCATCCACCTGTGCCCTCCGCAGCCGCAGCGCTCAGCTTGCCCCCCTTGCAGCCATCCCCCGGAGCGTGGCCACCTCTGACCGGAGCTATTTTTGCATACTTTTGTGCGACGCGCAAACAATTTGCATTTTCCATTTTCCTTTTCAGCGCCAAATGAAATGTGCACCACCGCCGGCCGGACCGGACCCGACGTCGACGAGCCTGGCCCGGCAACTACCATCCTTTGTGGGGCAGGAAGCCTCCCCCCGCCGGGGCCAGGAGCTCTGCGCCGATGATTTATTGCACTTTTGACGTTATTGATATTTTATTTGTTTGCGATGAAGTCATTTAGTGCGGTCCGCACGCGTGGCAGCCCAGGAAAGGCGAGGGGTATGATGATTTCCAGGCCAGGACATTGCCCCAGGACCCCAGATGGGGAGAGGAGAGTAGGGTAAGTGAGGGGCGAGCAGGGGGTTCTTCTTAAGTCTTTCCTTGCAGAACAATTAAGGTCTTAATTGTGGCGCTGACCGACATGTGAACAAGGACCTGCGAGGATGCTCTTAAGCCACAAGCCCGACTGTGGCTGGACAAATATTTAAAACATCAGCTGGCACTGCCCTCTCCCTCTCTCTCCCTCTCTCTCTGTCTCTCATAACGCATAATTTAACCGAAAGCGAGCTTCAAGGACCTCCCCGGGAACTGCTAAATGCCAGCCGACAGGACTCGAGACAAGTGCCGCGCACACAGCGACACAGCAGCCACTCCTTCAGCCTTTTCCTTAGGTGTCGTGGCTGCACTTGAGATACATTCGTATCCTTATGCATATCTCCATATATATACTATATGTGCACATGCATCCATCTGCATAGTTTGCCGCCAGGAGTGGAGTGGCAATGCCTTTTTGGGCACTTTCCCGGCCAAGAGCTCGGCACAAATGCACTTTCCTTATTAAGCATACGCCCCGTGTGCGCCGCCCCGACTGCGCTTAAGTTTTTCATTTAAATTAGAGAGAGAGCGAGCACTTTTCACCTGGCAAATGAATTTTCATTTGCCTTGGCTTTGCAAACAAAAAAGTGAGGTGGAAGAGCGGGCGCGCGACTCCTGATATAATGCCATTTTTCTCTGGCAAAACGGGGGGAGAGATGGGAGAAGGGCGGAAAATCGGAGAAAAGCCTTACTCGGCCGCAGTAACAGCGAAAAGCAATTAAAGCAAGACAAGTCCACCGAAAGTGCGGCCGAAATCAAACGGAAAGAGAGCCTCGGAGTCAATTTTTGGTCAGCGGCTGACATTTAGGGGGTTAAGGGTGACCGGAAAGGGGGGGTTAACGGGGGGCAAGAGGGGCCACCAGGAGGCGGGGACACATAGAGCCAGCCCAGTTTGATTGGCAATTGGGGCGAGTGACAACGAACGGCAGCGAGTGAATGGGAAGCCTTTCAATATATTCAACCATTTCGACTCCATATCCGGTTGCTTTCCATTTTCCAGCATTTTCAGACGGTTTTCTATGCAGTTAAGGGGACAAACACACAGACACACACTTGACAACAATTTATGAGACCGCCGCTGCCATCAAACTAATTGAAAAACTAAGCCCCCCGGCTAAGCCAGGCCAAGAGCTCACTCTGAGCAGGCGGAGGCAGGCCGGAGGAAGCTGTGGCCATGCAAACAAAGCCCCAAAATGTTGCACTTAATTGCAACTATCGGAAACTTGGCCCTAATCCGAGTCTACCAACTCCGTATCCCTGTGCCTTGCCAAATTGGTTTATACTTGGCCTGCCAAGTTCCTTGCGGGGGGATGGCGAAATAAGATACGGAAAATACGAGTTTCTGGGGCAAAGTTTCGGAGTGGCAACAAGTCTGTCTGTCAAGCGAGGATGCATGTCCCTGCCACTCGGCTTCCGGCTCAAACCCCTTCTCAAGGCTCTGCTGATTGCTGCAATTATGCCAATTGACATTTTATCCCTGCTCATAATTCGGCGATGCCTGGAGCACCCCAGAGAGCTGCTCCTCCCGCTCCTTTATCCGTGCCGATTGGCCCCTAATTGGCTTCGATATTTGGCCCCCAATTAGGGCTAATACTTGCCTCTCGTGGGCTGGCCGGCAGGGCGTATGCGTGATATTCCATCCACCCCTTAACTTTGCACAGTTAATGAATTAATTGAAAGTCAGTCAAGTGCCAGCTCCTGTCAAGTTCGTTGTTTTATGTGATTTATAAAATAATTTAAGGCATGTATAGATATGTAGAAAGACATGTGTGAAAAGGCAGTGCTGGCGTAGTGACTGGGCTCTGGTTAGGCTTTGTGACGGGGCGATATGCATGCATGGGCGGAGTTGAATGGTTCACAAAGTCGGGCCGGCTTAGGGTCAGGTTGGGAGCTAAGGGCCAAATCCCAGGACGAGTTGGGGCAGGAAGTCGAGCGTTCGCAGGCTGGACGCCACGCTCTTGAGCCGCTCTTCCGAAGGCGGAGCGGTCTCCGGGTCCTTGTCCGGGTCTTTGTCCTTGTCCTCGTCCTCGTCCTTATCCGGGTCCCCATCCCTGTCCGTGGGGTCTTCATCCTCGACTGGGTCCCGTTCCCCATCGCCTGCCTCCTCCGGGTCTCTCTCCTTGACCGCCTCGTGGATCACATGCAACAGCCGCTGGTAGAGGAAGGACTGGCGGTATATGGGCTTGGACAGCCCCAAGTGGTCATCGTTCAGCAGGTAGTAGTCCCCGAAGTCAATCCGCGACGACTCCTCCGTGACTATGCGCAGCGGGAACTTGAAGCTGGTGAGCATGGTGGGCGAGCCCTCGGCCACGCTGACCACCTTGACGCGGTGCAGGAACTTGTGCAGGCAGTCCATGAAGCGGCGGTGCATCTCCAGCAGCTTGGGGGCATTCTCCTCCATCTCCTTGACCTCGATGGAGGGCGAGAGGATCATCTGCATGTGCTGCTTCCACTTGGCAATGGGCGAGCCCCGGTGCGGCGTGCCCAGGAAGACAATGCCGCGCGTGTTCTTGGCCAGCTGCTGGACCTTGGGGTCCGCCGAGTCGGAGGACTTGATCAGTATGAGCTTGGTTAGCAGGCCGCCCATGGAATGGCCGATCCACACAATCGGGCGATCGTTGCCCACGTCCGCGGCCACGATCCGCTCCAGCAGGGTGCTGGCCCGCACCTCAAACTGTCCCTGGCCCCGCTCGCAGGGGCAGTACTTGGTGAAGTTCGCCGACCACTCGGTGAGGGCGGAGGTGTAGTCGATGCCAATGATCCTGGCATCCGGATAGTCGTCGGGCAGCCACTCCATGGGCCAGCAGTTGGTGTACTCCTCGCTGGTGTCCTGGTTCTGCCACTCGTTCCCCGACACACTGAAGGTGCCGGCGCAGTGCTCGCTGGCATTCAGCGGTATGTCGGGGTGGACCACCTCCCAGTCGGCGTCCAGCTCGGATCCGCGCAGCTTCTTCACGAACTCCATGGTGCCGTCGCGGCCGATCTTGCGGTGCTTCGTGGGGATTGCCCTAACCACGGACCTCGCCCCTTGGTCCATCTCCAGCTCCCTCTCCGTCTGGGCGTCCGGACTGTCGGCGGGAATGTCGGCAGCTTCCGGAGAATCGGAACTGGCCTGCTGGCGCCACTGCTCGGCGGCCACAAACAGATCCTTGGAGTGGCTGGTGTAAAAGGCGTTCTTCCCGTAGATGTTCAGCTCCGTGGGCTTCCGGTGCCGCTGCCGCCACGTGACGAACACGCCGCCCATCAGGCCATGCACGAAGATGATGTCCGCCTTGGGCTTGCGTCCGGTGCGGATGCGCGGATGCAGCGGGTAGACATTCGGGGGATAGATGCACTGGTTGGGATCGTCGCGGTCCAGATTGGCCATGGCCTTGGCCGAGATCACCTGCAGCCGCAGGTCGGGGCACTGCTGCCACTCGGCGAGGACACCGATCCAGCCGGTGGCAAAGAAATGCTCCACGGCCGTGGGCACCACGGACATATTGGCCAGGACCTTGCACAGCGTGGACAGGGTCTCGTTGTCCTCGTTGAATATCTTCCTCAGCTCCATCAGGTGCACCAGGCCGCCCCCCTTGATGATGTTCGCCGAGACCTGATGGTCCTTGCTGATGTGATGCAGGAACGAGATGATCTCCCGCAGCAGATCCATGTCCGCAGAGGACAGGACAATGGTCTGCTCCTGCGGCGCGTCCTCCGCCTGTTCCTGCTGCTGCTGCTCCGGGAAATACTTGGCAAAAAAGTGGTCCACGCAGGACAGCGGTCGCAGCTGGGAGAGCATCGTGTGCAGCTCGGAGAGGAGCAGCTTGGGACTCTTGATGCACCCTCGCCGGTGGACGGGCATGAACCAGCGGGTGTCCGCGCCAGAGCGGGCCAGGGAGACGGCCGTGCGGGCGTCACAGATCTGGGCCAGGTGCCGGAAGTCCCAGTCCTTGAGGTGATCCATGCAGATCAGCTGCTGGACCGCCTTCAGCCGCTCCGATTGGTTGCCCATCTGGGCGATATTGAGCAGTCGCCAGGCCACCGAGTGCTTGGCCGCCTTCCACCACTTGCCTACGGGATTCACGATGACGCTGATCCACTTCTTGTCGTCCTCCTGCTTCTGCTGCAGCTGGCGCATGGACTCGCGATAGATGTGGTACTTGATATAGATGTACTCCGCCTGCCGCCGGGCCGGCTCCTCCTCCGTCCTCCTGTCCCCATCGGCCAGGCGCTCCAGAAGGCGCCGCACCTTGCCGGTGTCCCACAGCCACAAGCCAGCGGCGGTGACCAGGCTCACGCCGCCGGCCATCAGCAGGCGGGCGAGCCTCGGATGACGGCGCCATTGGGTCTTCAGTGCCTTCAAGGACATGTCCTCGTGTCTCGCGCACACACACTCACAAACACACACACACCGCACGCTCAATTTGGACTTGGATTGTTACACAGACACAGCCGCCGCCGCCCCCGGGTTTCTCAAAGGATTTCAATCACTCAACAGCTGTTTGGTTTATAATAAAGTTCGCCGATTTCTAGCTGGGAACTGACAGCGATCGGAGAGCCTGCTGCCACCCGGCGCCAGGTGCCACGCCAGCTGTCCCTTTAAATTCGAATTCAAATACATTTTACATTTTCTTAAAACTGTGGGTCAATTCTTTTTCTTCCCGGAAATGGCTGATCAAGAATATATATGGTTTGTATGGTCGGAAATAGTCGTCCAAATTGTCAAAATTTGGCCAAAAATTTTAAATCGAGTTTTGAATGCAGAAAAGT
>JAEIIO010002365.1:0-12913 GCA_018874655.1 Drosophila diplacantha | reverse complement strand
GATACTTACCGTTGAAGTTAGAATACGCAACTCGTGTTACAGTTTTGCTCGTCAGTGTATTCAAATAAAAATATATAAATAATGTTAATGGTATCAAATGTCTGAATTTTGTTAATAGACTGAAATCAATACACTTATGTATTTAATTTAGGTCCAAATAGTTCACTGTCATTCACACCTTTTGAAACTTTCATCAGCTGCCGTCTGCTCCTCCAGCCATTTCCTCTAGGACGTGAAGGGATGTGAAGAGCTCTCTTCACATCCTTCCACGTCCTAGAAACGCCTCTCGTCATCTCAAGGATAGTTAAGCTGCTTCAAAGCGACATTAGATGAAAATTTGTGTAAGCCGTAAAGAAAAAGCCCATTGAGCGAGAGTGTACGACGATTGCCAATCGAATTTAATGCGCATTTCTTTTTAAAGTGACGGCAGGAAGCTGGGGACAAACAATTCCACCATCATCCATCCAACCCGGGCAGGCGTCTTTTGTCAGCAGCGCGGGTATTAGCAGGAGGAGCACCCAACCCAGCAACCACCCTGCCATCCAGTCACACCCAAGAAGAATCCCAACCCAGCGAGCCGCACTAATCAACACAATTACGGAGCAGTCGAAGGAAAACTTTTCTAATTGGATATGAAGACGCGCACATGCGTTTCTTTAAAGGAATTTCACTCCATCAGCCAAGGGTCCAAATATTGTGACAAGAAAATGGCTGGAGACAAGGCTCCCGGCTCCAAGTGCCAAGTTCCAACTCCAGTTTCCATTTAGGCATCGCATCTCCGCCAGCTGAAATGCTTTGACAAATTATTTTTAAGCCAATTTACAACTTGAGAAAAAGTATCAGGAAAACATATCACACCACACACACACAGGCAGCCCGAGTGGGTGGGTCGGTCTGGGTGAGTGAGTGGCTGTGTAGGTAAAGCAAATATAATGCGAGGGATAAAAGTGTAAAGTTGACAACCCGGGCACATTACTCACCCGAGGTGCCAGCCAGCCGGTGGTGGGGGCACATTAAAATAACCAGCCAACCGATTCAACGTCAACCAGGACCCAGAAATGAGCATGGCCAAGAGAAATGGTAATGCGGCTGGTCGAGAGCCGATGCCACTCCAGTTCCAGCTCGTGGCACTTCCTCGAGGGCTTCTGACGGCTTCTTTGGAGCGTTTTCTCAATGTCTCTTACTCGACAAACTGTCGACAGCGTCGGCGGAAGCCATTAATTTTGTCACTTTCGGAAGTGTAAGGCGGCTAGGTGCACATGCGACGCCAGCATGTGCGAGCTGCAGCCAGGGCCATTGACCAACCGGTCGGGCAATAGTGAAAATCATGAGAAGGCAATTAAAGCTGGCCACCTGTGCACCTGTCTTCCCGCCTGACTTCCACACAAGTTAATTGTCCACACCAGACCGCAATTACCACAGGCCTGACACCCGATGACCGCGAAACCACAACCCAGCACTTCTTGTTTACAGCCAGGATATTAACTTAATAATTTCAAATGCATAATTTAATAGTGACGAATGATGATGAGAACTGCGCAGACCTGGATACTGGATAGTCGAGTCAAAAAGTGATGCTTACAAAAAACGAGTGTCTGAATGGTTCCTCAGGTTTCCTGGTCTCAGTCTTCAACGACACACATGATATTTATGCCGCTCTTGCCCAGATTAACGCCCTCCAGAGCCGACTCCTGGTGCTGGCGCATGTAGATGAGGAACTGGATGATCACATAGAACAGGTTGTTCCGGTCGTATACGCAGTTGTGCAGCTCCTTGTCGCTGATGAAGTTGAACTTGGGGTTTAGCTGGTTACTGGTGGACAGGATGGCGCAGTGGGCCTTGTTGTGCACCGCGCTCACAATGTCCTTAGTGGAGCGCTTTTCGTCGCGCATAAGCACGTAGCGGGAATGGAAGGGTCGTCCGCCGCCCTGCGGCAACGGCATCAGTTGGCTGTCCAGGTAAACGCAAAACAAATGGAAGAGGATCTGTGGGACATAAGACGTTAATGACAGTAATTACACGTTTGGCACTTCTAGGAATCTATCTTACGGCAGCATCGGTGGGCAGGTGCTCGCCCCACTCCTGACCGTTATGTACGTTGCCAGAGTTCCACCGGAAGTCAGCTATGCAGGATCCTTGCGACAGCTCCTTGATGCGCTGCACCACGTACTCCTGGTTACTGAATGTATCCAGGAAGGGCAAAAGCATGGGCAGCATGGGGGCGCATGTTTGCACAAACTGCTGGTTCTCGGCGGTCTTACGCAGCCTCTCCAGACTCACGGCTCCGAACTTGAGGTCGATGAGGCCACGCTGACGGAACACATCGTCCACATGGTTGATCTCCTTGACCAAACGCTGGAGTATGGTGGTGGACATCCACTAGGGAAGCATGCATATTAGTATGACGCAACAGAAGCTCCTATGGCTCGCTTACAAATCTCAGGTTCGCAACGTACTGCGACAACTTGTCCGTGGAGATGCGCTTGATGACCTCAGAGTTGCTGTCCTTGAACTGGAACCCGCCAAACTCCTCGATGGAGGTGGGGGCGTTCTCCGTAGAAGCTGCCGGCGCTGGCGACAACTGGTAAATGGTGGTCTTTAGCATGTAGGCCGCATTGTTACAGTAGTTCCAGAAGGAGTTGGCCGAGCCCATGCTCTGGACACTGGGCGCCTCTGTGTTGTCCACCATGCTGCGTTCGCGCTCCGCCTGTTTCATCATTGCGGGCAGCTTTCGAGGATCGGTAATGAAGTCCTCGCGGCGGACCTCGGCGTAGGGGGACATGTAGGTGGACTCGCTGCTCAGATTGCTGGCGTTCAACGAGCTGTTTTGCACCATCGACGAGTTGTAGGAGGCGTTCTGGTTCGTCACCGGCGTCCTTGCGGGACTGGGGCTACGGCGCATCGACTGCGTGCCCCAGCAGGAGTCATCGAAAGAGGAATGCCAGTTAATGATGGGTATGTCATCCTCTGCATCTGTGTCTGGTTCATAGCTGGGCGGCTTTATCACTGGCCGGGAGTAAACCGTCCTAAAAGAATTGTCTGCGACGAAACAAATTAGGGAAGAGTTAGAAACGGCCGCATTTGTGCCTACGCCATCCTCTCACCATCGCGGCCGTCCAGAAGGCGCTTTTGGATGTCCGTACCCATCACCTGGTCGCCGCCACACCATAACCAAAAATACTTGCCGAAGCAGGCCAGCGCACTCAGGCCCACTACAGCGGTCACAGAGCACTCGGCCAAAAAGTAGTACGTCCGGTAGACGGAATGGCACGCCTGCCAAATGTCAAAGAGTAGCATCGACAAAATCACCACGTTGATGGAGCACCACTTAAGGTAGTATCGCGCCTG
Source organism: Drosophila diplacantha (assembly GCA_018874655.1). NCBI lineage: Eukaryota > Metazoa > Arthropoda > Insecta > Diptera > Drosophilidae > Drosophila > Drosophila diplacantha. The sequence continues at coordinate 9,565 of JAEIIO010002365.1, read as the reverse complement.
GGCGCTCCGAAATCGGAGATCAAGGCTGCGCTGCACCACGGGGTTTGTGCTTAACGGCGAGCTGTGGGGCAGTTCAGGGTTAAGTATCTGAATTACCGAAATTTACAGATACATACCAATTGCTCCTGGGGAAATTCATGGTCTGTTAAAAAGGATATCAAGGGAAAGTGTCAAAAATCCGCGAAAATGCCGGCAAAATATCGACATTTTTTCTAAAGATGATATTTTTTGTTTGCCGAAATATCGATTAATCGATAGCGATGAAAATTGACTTCGCTTATGGAACATTGTAATCGATAGTTAGTATTAAGTAAAGCAGGCGTTAGGAGATTATTTGAGGGCGCGCGTTTTAGTATTTCCATAATGCGTGGCAAAAAAGAATAAAATGTTAATAAAACTGTCTGTCGCCGAAGTTTGCCTCTTGCTCTGCCCTTTACATATTTTAAACTATAAGCCATGAACAATAATGCGTGGAATAGTCGAATCCAGAAGTACACGCGAAAGCAAAAAGTCAGAAATTTGCTCTTTTTCTTCTTTTCGTTTTTTTTTATATGGTGTTTAGCCGCTTTAAGAAAATGTATCTTTTGTTAGTATCTAGCTTAAGAACTAGATACGGTGCTTAAGTGAACTTTTTTACTGTTGTTTTTGAGCGTTTGCATCGTTTATTTTACAAAAATGGAAATGTCCCTTCACAGTCTGGCAACGTAAAATGACATTCAGCACTATAAAAGGAAACTCCGGTAACCAAACATGTACCGCTGACTTCGAACGCAAAAAATTAAAAAGTTTTTCTTTTGCACTTTTCCTCATGTTTTTGAGTTTTGGGTTTGCTTGTAACAGAGAAGTTGAAATTTAAAAATTACGTTTTAAAAATAAAATATATTTAATTAAAACATTCTCGAAATTTGATTATAATAATGTATAGTATTTCCTGGCTAGAAAAGGAACCATCTGCAATAAGAGCGAACTCCCTAATTTTTTTCTAGAGTGTTTCTTGCCCGTGAGCCCGCTGCTCAGCCCTTCTTCTCCGCCTTCGCTTGCCCACTACTGTAGGACCAACTCCCACTCCGACACCGATCCCAGGCACTGGAGCCAGCTGCAGCAGGAGGGGATTGCTGACCAGGGCGGCGGCTATGCCCAGGACGGTGGCACTCGCCAGCGGAATGAGGAAACTCTTTGCCAGCAAGGCTTTTGGCGAAAGCTCCGGCGATCCCTTGTGGGCGACGATCTCGTGCGAGTCCACCTGATAGGGGCTGTAACCGTAGTCTACGGATGGTCCTGGGAAGTGACCGTGATCCGGCCGAGGTCTGTATACGTGGTAGGGCACTCCCGCCTCGCCGCTCGATGAGTAGCCACCGTGTCCCTGGACTGGTCCTGGCTCATATCCATTGGCATGGCTGGGACCGTAGTCGAAGGGATACGGATGACTGTCGTAGGCATAGCTCTTGCCCCCACTGCCACTACCGCCATAGGGACCTGAACGTAAAAGAAAGCTCCATGTTTAAATCCAGTGTTCTTACAGAAATAAACTAAGAACCCACCCACACTGATCCGATCCTGGAGACTGCCGCCCCCCAGACGCCACTTGTCGTAGGCCTCGCTGAGATTATCGTTCAGGCTGCTGATTTGGGAATGGACTGGAGGCAGTGAACCAATCGGTTTGGATATGAAGCCAGCCGCTTGGCTGTCCAGCTTGGATTTAGCTTTGGTAGATGAGCCCGGGCCGCGATAGAACTCTGGCGGTGGGTCGTAACTTTTGGCTGCTGCAGAGCCCAGGGCATCCAGCTTCACCACAGCCTGCCGCTTCTGCGGCTGCAAGGGCTTCCAGAAGGCGGGCCCGGACTCCTCACTGGCGTTCTGCGCCTGCGCGGCCGCGATGGTAACGAGAAGACCGAGACAAAGGGCGCAGCCCGGGAGTAGTTTCCCCTTGATCGCGAACATTTCTACTGAGTACGCCGCCTGCACAGCAATGGATTTTATACAGGTATCCCCATCAAGGGGGCTGCCTGCTGGAAGTCACCTGCCAGGGACCATGTCGTCACCTGGAGTGGGTGGCATTACAGGCGCTGGCGACAAATTGCAGGCAGACAATTGTCGTCGCCGCTTGGCTGCTGGCATTGAGACGTCCGCCGCCGTGCAATGTGCCCCGCGAGCGATTAGTGCCGCCAGCTTGGGAGCTCGGCTCGAGTGGGTTTGACAGCACTGGCTGCGAACTGGAGTTCTTTCCTAACTCTTTCGTCAGGCGTTTCCTCAGCGCATCAGCGGGAGCAGCGGGCGTGTAGTTGCCAATTTGTCCCTCTACGGGATTATTGAAATACTGCCGCCAGAGCCCCGCCACGGCAGGTGAGCGGCCCAAAATTAGTGGAGTTATTCACGCCCCGACAGAAAGGCAGGAGCCACCATCCCCAGCTAGGCTTAATTAAATCATTTATCGCCGCTCGTTTCAGCGGCTTCTGTTCAGCGAAGGGGAACGATCCAGAGGTTAAGTCGAAAGGTTGAGCAAAAGAAAGTTCAGTCAGTCACTACACATGTACATATGTATCTATTAGATGGTTCTGTTTCCAGGCAGCTTCTGTTATTACATGATTTTAATAGAGTTATGCATTCTTGCTGGCGTTGAATATTCTATTTTTTCCACTTATAGATATCGGAATCCACGTCAGACTCAGGTTGTGTGGGAATATTGCCATACTCGTCGCCCAAGAGATAGCGCTCCAAAAGTTCCATCTGCACCTCCAGCACAGCACTAAGACTAATAAGGCGGTGCACACGCCGCAGGTAATCCGCATGCTGTTCCTTATCGGTGGGCCGAGGTTTTGGCTTATAGTAACGGCCGTGTGACCTTAGCAGCTCCGAATACTCCTGACGGTCCAGTTGCATGGCAACGTTCTTAGCTACTGTGTGTTTGCGGCGGTAGTACTTCTTGCGTTGGAAAAAGCAGCACAAGAAGCGGCGCACGTCCTTCCCATACTCCGCTTGCAGGAACTGCCAGAAGCTGATATTCTGGGCCTTTTGCTGATCATGTAGAATCCGTCCGGTGGAAGTTATGTAGTACTGGATAACGGAGGCAAACACATTTATGAGGACGATGCTCACAAGAAAGACCAGGACAAGGAAACTCAGCATCCCCATGAGAACGCCACCGTGGAAGAAATCAATGGTTTTAATGCCGTCGCTGTAGCCCATTGAGTACCTGTGAAATCGACACATAATTGAGGATTTCTTTTTTCATCTACCTATACACACCAAAGGCAGGTGACGACCGAATTGATGACATTCCGAAAGATCATTGCGTTGTTGCCGTTGGGTACGGCAAGAGCAATCCCAAGGCCCATCAGAACGACTATGATGACCACCCCGAGACTAATGACCGACTGCCAGGCGTAAAATAGCGTTTGGGTGAAGTGCTGGAAGACAGAGGCGAACTGCAGCACCTTCCATAGTCGCAGCGTGGTGATGCAGATGAGTAAGCCCATGGTGATGTTTATCAAATGATGCAGTCGTAACGAGCGCTGCATACCCAAGTATTGCTCCAAAGTCGACGTCCGCACCATCTCCTGGATTTCATTCGTCAGAACCTCGAGCACCACATACAAAATAAGCAAAACCACGTTTAGCAGGCAAATGAACAAGTCCACTAAGTTCCATAGCTGCTTAATGGACGCCGGGTCGTACCACAGCCTCCTCACAAGGCCGCGCATGAACTGCAGCACGAGAACCAAGTAAATGGCCAACAAATACGGCTGATACCAAGTGACGTTGTCAGACGCCCCTAGTATCCTAACGCAGTCCACTCCCACATAAGTCAGCTGGGTCCCGAACGGGCTGTTCTCAACCCGTAGCGTTATCATCGTGAACGCGTTGGCGTCCACGCTGAACAACGAGAAATCGATGAAAAGGGCCAAGGTCTTCCTGTCCAGCCACTTGGAATCGAGCAGGTAATCGACCTGCCTGTGGTTGTCCACCTATGGGGTATGGTTAGATTCGGCTTCCAGACCTACTGCATTCTTACCAGCGTCCTCATCATCAGGGCCATATAACCACCGAGCTCCGGGTAGCTCAGCAATTCGCCGAGGTGGTTGAAGTTGAGGAGCAGACCATTTATGAGGCAGGGCTCTATCTCCATCGGCTTGAAGGGGTCGAAGATCCGCCAAAACCTGTCCGAAAAGTAATAGTGTTGGTATGGCAGCTTCCACTCTGGCGCATATGTCTGTTTGTCCCATTTGGGCTTTTCCCATCCGACGTTCTTGTCCGCGGTGCGCAGCTGGCGCAACCGTATCGCGCCCAGCATCTTCCACTGCTCCATGGCGTACCAACCGTCGTGGCAGTAGACGCTGATGTTCGCATTGAAGGCTTCTACTAAGGTAAGCGTGAAGAACGGGTAAATCTGTGGGATGGCGTTTAGGCCTTGGTGATTGCATTCGATATTCAAGGCTATCACCTGATACTGGAAATATATTTCCGACAAACCCATGGTGGTCGGGGTGGCCAGCCTAAATAGCCTGTCCATCGCGCGCGTCGCGTAGTAGAGACTCTGGTCCTGAGAAACCAGGATACACACCAGCAGAGCCAGAAAGTAGGATCCGTAGAGCCACAGGTCGGTGGATATGAGTTTGTACTTCTGGTTAAGGGCCTCGTTCCGGTGTTCCTTAGTGATTAGGACCTCGGAGCGCCGGCTGTTCAGCGTGGTCTTCAGGTATGTGAAGTGATTGGGCTGGGCGCCTTCTTCTGACGTGTACGCGTAATCCACCGACGGCCAGCTGGCGTGGTCGATGGCCAGCACAAAGAACCTAACCGGCTCCCAAACGAACAAATCGATGATCAGCACAAAGAGCAGGGTCATCAGCATAGTCCTGTACTCCTTGGGGTCATGTTTGAAGCCGGAGAAGGAGGCAATAAGGATTATGCACCCAAGCACAATCACGGTGGCAAATGCAAAAAATATGAGGGTCCTTTTACTGGCCTTCGTTAGTTTCATTTTGAAATAGTTAATATTTCCAATGTTTTCTGAATCGACTAAATATTATACTTTGCTAGTCAATTATTTAGGCGCTGACTTTGTTTTGATAGAAAACTGATTAAAACTTACTACAGTAGCGTAAACAAACAGATACCCAATTAAACTCGAAGTCTTGTGGGTTTTCTTCAACGTATTTGCATTTTATATCGATAGTTTTGCCATTTGGTATATTTAAATATAAATGTATATGCACAATTCATTAACTTAGTTAACGTTCTAAATTTAAGCGGTATTCTTCCGAAAAATCCTCTTGTATACTTGGAGACTAGGTGCTAGGTGGATAGTTTACTAGAAAAACTGATATAATGCATATAATACTGGCGGATCGAGACTGAGATCGCGGGTCATCAGGATATGCAAACCGGCGAGCGCTTTCATACATTTTCGGAATTGACTTTCGGAGGGCTTCCGGGGGTCGGGAAGGATTCTTCATTCCGGGCAGCCTTTCGCGGGGTGGACACTGAGAACGGAACCCATCCGGGGAGGAAACACACATGCTATATACGGTTAGATACAGTTGGATTAGTTAGTCTGGCTAAGTTTGGGGGCGATTCCGTGCGGGATTAATTGAGGGGCTGGGCCGAACGTTTTCCCCATCCGCCGTGGAGCTTTTGCCACTGGTCGCGCTTGCCCCACATGCCCTTCAGGTTGTTCCAGGTGGGCTCGCGCTTGCCCCAGGCCCCTCTGAACTTATTCCAGCCCTGCGCCTGCCGCCGCTTGCCCCATGCCACGTTCATGCTCTTCCAGGCCCGCTTGTCCACGTCCGGCTCGCCGGCGAGCTCCTCTAGATCCTCCTCCGACTGCGGTGACTGCTGCAACTGTTGCTGCGGCGCCTGTCCGCTGGCCAGCCGCTCAAAGGTGTCCCAATCTATGGTGTTGGTCCCGTCGGTGATGACCAACGGCACAAAGTGTCCGGTCATGTAAATGTCCGGATCTCCCGCGTCCCGGGCGGAGGCTCGCTTGCCCCATGAACTCTGGAGCGACTGCCAGGCGCGCTTGTTCCCATTGTTGCCGTACAGGTCGCTCTCGCTGAGCTGCTCCACTACCTGTTCGGAGAGGCCTCCGCCTCCTGGCTCGTTGGTCGCGGCGGAACTAGTGGAGCTGCCACTGGTCACCAGACTGGCGCAGGCGCCGCCCAGGATGAGTAGCACCAGCAGGAAGCCATAGGTTCTCCCTGTCTTCGTGTGAGCCATCACTGCGAAAATGATAACAATATGGGTGGAATATGTTAAGCCAGGTTGAATCAGAATGCAAACCGTTTTACAACTAATAGAAATTACTGGCCATCAGGGGGTCGAAAATCAAATCTATCTTAACTAAGCCAAAAATGCATTAAGTTCAATTCGGAAAGCGTTCCTGTGCTTGTTTTTATAGGGCAATAAATCTACATAATAACTTCTTAATTTTTGAGATTTCTAATGTCATCCCTTATATCACAAATTTAGTTAATTTTCATACAATTATCAATCAATTATCTCCATTCAGTTTATATACCAATTTTATTTATTTGAAAATATTAAATGTTAATTATTTTTTTTAAATTTATTTTTGGTGCGTGGCTAATTATCTGATGTCACTCCCAAAAATCTAATCTAATCTAAATCTAATCATCTAATCAACCAAAAAATCATCATGCCATCATTTACGTGTTTTTCTATCTTGTCTCAATGATCGAACATTTGCGGTCTTTTTGTTTACTCGAAAATTTAAAAACTATACATTAAAATGTATAACTCAGTATTAACACGTGAGCAGATGTCATCCTGGGCTGTGCAGTTTCATTTGGCCAGTGAAATCGTTGTTTTGGCATCTAATAAACTTGCGTTCAGTGCAAAGGTGTAAATATAGATGAATAAATGCCTGCCGGGAGACTGATCCTGGGGCCAAAGCCAAACCGCAGGCCTCGAGGAATGCTCAATTAAGCCGCTGTCGGCGGCTCCACTCGACTGCTCCCTGGGGGTTCTTCTGAAGAGCTGGGGAGTCCTGCGGCAATCATTTCCGCCCGCGCCTCGGCATTAAGACAACAAGGCCGGAGCAGCAGCAGAAACAGGAGTCACGGGAACTTGGACAACGGGGCGGAACAAGCGTAACGATTTAGCTAAATAACCTCTCTAATTGAAGGCGGTGGGGAACGCTGAGTGGGATGGACAGAGGGCTGAGGTGATTCCCCGGCTCTGCAGGATGACTGAGGTCATGCCGTCTGTCGACCGCTGTGTTAAAAGGCAGCAGCGCATAACAGTTACAATTTATGGCCTATTAATGTCCCTCCGAGGTAGCAACCTGAGGGGGGTGCATTCCAGGAGCCGGAGGTCCTTGGAATGTGCGTAGGCCCAGCGGCAAACAACGACGGGAGTGGAGTGAGGTCCGTGGATTGGAGGGGGCCAAAAGCCAACGCAGCGGAAACGCTAGCTGGGAATGGGCCATTCGAGCCAGAATCCCAGTCGATAATGATGCTTTGAAACGCTAATATCAAGATTATGGGCATGTTTACGCAATGGCTTAAGTGCCTTGCGATTGTACTTGCGGCCACTCGATAGACTAGACAAAAGCCACTGGAAACTGGCGAAACGAGAGCGGAATCTGCTTCTTGCTCGCCGTTTTGTTTGCACTTCCTGCCAAAGTAGTTTTTCCTATGCGCTCGCATGAGCAGCGCCACCATATTGATTTGCATACATTCGAGCACACCCCGCATCCGGCTAAAGGACCCTCCAAGGAGGCGGAAATGTCAGTGCATTAGGCGGGAATTATGTATTTTGTGAGATGCTTTCACAAATATTTGTTTGTGAAAGATCAGATGTATCAGATATTAACGTCGCAGTATTGCCGCCTCTTTCAAGCTGAAATTTAATGTAATTAAGAGCGGGTTTGCTAATTAAATAACTCATTAATTACGGCTATTTCAGTTCGGTTCTCAGGGCTCTTCCTAATTCCAAAGTAAATTGGGCAAATTAATAATAATATATCTATTTTTAACTCGATCTTTGTCGAATTTCGATGCAATTAAAGTGAAAGAACTATGAGCAAATTTAATTCTTTAACTGCCTCGCGCTTACATTTTAAGTATCACATTTGCTGTAATCCCCGTCAGATTTGATGGCCATTGCGAGCCAGCAGCAGCTGCTGGGCGCCATCATGGAGGTGATGGAAAGTCAGCAGCCAGGAATCAAGTATGCAGAGCCCAACAGAATCGAAGCAACAGGAGGCAGGGCGACGATATCTTATCTGCGGGTCGCCAGATTAAATGATGTGGCTGCCTGTCCGCTTGGATTGGCCAGCTAATTGTGGAGTGTCGGCCAACCCGTTGCCAGCTGAATGCGGATACGGATATGTCCCCTAGCTCCCAACCGCGACTCCTGACTGATTGTCCGAGTGCCGACTCGGTCGCTTTTTTCCAACTTAGCTTGGACTTAATTTGTGCGCTTGTCGTTGATTGATTGACGCCGCCCAGATGAAAGTTTAGCGGCTTTGCGCCAAATTATAATATATAGCCTCCGCGATGATAGAGCACGCATCGAATTTTATGACCACCCTGAACAGTGGTCAAAAGATAAATATTTTGGGATAACATATTTAAGAAATGTACGATTACTATTTGCAGCAATTAGTGTCAAGCTAGTCCATTTCCAAAAGCAGTAAAATAAAAAATATTTAAATATAACAATTTTTACTAGACTAAAATATCGCTGGGAAATAGCCGCACATTTTTGTTAATGCCAAAACCTTTGTTATTCAATCCACTGTGCAGAAACGAAGACCACGCAAACGTGCCGGGTCAAGTTGTAATTGAAATTAACTGAAAATATTTATGGCCCTTGCGGATGACAGTCTTTGGAATTTGGTAGTTGACTCGCTCTGCTCCATTATTAATTTGCCAGTCGGTAGTCAGTCGACGGGGAATAATTCATGTGGTGTCAGGCGAGGAACGAAGCACGCCTGGACGGCCGTATGGTGGCGACCACTTCAATTTTGCTAGGCAAACAAATTGAATCGAAATTTTCGCGCCAAAATTAAACAGACCGCTGGAAATCGAATTTGCCTGCTGCAGATCGTATATTCTTTGTATGTCTCGATAAATAGCCAGCCCAAATATTTGCCAAAGGATGGCATTTGCCAATAAGTACTTTGTTTAAATAGGTTTCCTGCCGGCAGCCAGCACCCACGCAGAGGGACCTTAAGAAACCCACCAGCGCCAGCCTGTTGCTACTGAGTGTGAATGGAAATCTTCTAGGGAATATGGACATTAACGAAAATTCGTAAGTAAACAAAATATCCGCAAAAGAGTAAATATATACAGCTCGTCTCAAGCAGGTTAGCCGTGGGTCTCCCCGCTTTCCACGTCCATTTCAGGCCTTTGTTTGGCGAGGAAGTTCTGCATAATTTAGCCAGTTTTCGTCAATAGATTTACGCAAAAGCAGACTATTTTTGAAATTTAAACTCATTATTGGCCAAAATTAGTCCATTGATTTTAAATACATAATTAAAGGTGTTTCAGGCAAGGCATAAATATTTAATACCATTGAAATTCACAAATTAAAGTGTGCAAAC
>JAEIIO010002070.1:0-21756 GCA_018874655.1 Drosophila diplacantha | reverse complement strand
ATAGTTATTAAGAACACATACATATATATAAATGAATACATATTTTTTATAAATGTTGCTACATTTTTTTAAACTTTTAGCTATATGTAATTGTTGTATTTTCCAAGTCCAATAATATTATAATGCTCCCCCAAATCGGTCACACTGACACTGAGAGCGCTCTCCCCACGATCGGGGGTTCAGCCCATGGGTTCTCTCAAAGGTTCTCTTCCAATGCGATAAGAAGAATTAAAAACAAAAACATCTGTGAAACACGAACGACAATAAACCCCAGCAGTGCAGGTAGAAATCAACATTTCGATTAGATTGAGCTCGACAGAAAAGCTATAACGAATTGAGAAACCCGGAAACCCTCGGAATCGTATAATGTTAGTTGTTTGATAGTTGACCTTAAATTCGGAATATCGAGTGTTGGGGAGCAACAAGCAGTAAAAATAGTGTATAAATAATAGCAATAATTTGTAAGGCGGCAACCTTGAACTTTACCCTTTTAATAAATAATTAAATAATTTATGTATTTAGGGAACTAGGTCAGTTGTCTATTCTGAGATGAGCCAGAAAAAGTCGGTACTCTGCGTGGGCTGCACCGTGATCGACTTTGTGACCATCGTTGGCAGTTATCCCAAGGAGGACACCGATCGACGTTGTCTGGATGGATTCTGGCAACGTGGCGGCAATGCCTCCAATGTAAGCACCACGCTCAGAGTTCTCGCCACCAAAGTGGACTTCTTTGGCATTCTGAGCAGTTCCGATGCGTTTCGGGTGCTCCTCGAGGATCTACGACGGCGGGGGATCGGCACACGGAACTGCCCCCTGACAAGCAGAGATCCTCCGTTTTCATCGGTGATACTGTCACAGGACACCGGCTCCCGCACCATTATCCACTGTAACAAGGATTACCCGCAGACCACGTGGGAGGACTTCTGCAAGATAGATCTATCACAGTACGGATGGGTGCATTTCGAGGCGCGCAACACGATGCATACCGCCAGGATGATGCAGAGCATCCGAGAGTTCGACCAGAAAACGGGGCAACGCACCATCATCTCCCTGGACTTTGAGACAAGGTACGATCAGAATTTAGAACTGTGCCAGCCATGCGACTATGTGATCTTCTCCAAGGAGCTGGCCTCCGAAAAGGGCTGGACGACGCCGCAGCAAACATGTGAAGAGCTAGCCGCCGATATTTCCGGTAATGGAGGCCAAAAGCCGGTTATTATCTGTCCCTGGGGCAGTGACGGAGCCGTGTGTCTGGATTCATGGGGGAACTTTCACCAATTCTCGTCTTATCAGCCGGAGAAAGTGGTGGACACTCTAGGTGCTGGAGACAGCTTCGTAGCGGGATTTATAAAGGCCACTTTTGAGGATAAACGGTGTCTAAGGGAAGCTGTGGATTATGCCAACCTCGTCGCTAGTCGCAAGATCGAGGGATTCGGTTACGATCATATAAGTTCTGTCATCTCAACGTGATGTCCCTTTAAACGAATTTAATGCTGAAAAAAGAAAACATTAGTTTTGACAATTAACTGTAGTAAATGTAGAGTTATGTTAAAAAGTATAATTTTAAATATTTTTCAAATATATTAGGTGCTAGAACTCCCAACTGATTCTAGTCGAAGCCAGCATGTTATTGCATTCGAAAGGCATCCTGAAAAACAACAAATTGGATACCTATAGTGTTTTGGAAAGAACAGCGCTTATTTATGTATTTCTCACAATTTTTATAAACTTGTCAAATTCATTATGAATATATATAATTATTATTTTCGCGATTATTGGTTATGGGCAGAGACTTCTGTTGTTGGTCTGCTGGGTGCTTGCACAATTCAGATTATCCAAATTGAAAATCAAGAGGGATCCATGGCAGGATGAGTCTCCCTCGGGGGAATTCTTCAGTTTGGAGCCTCTCTCTTTCGTTGTTGTCGTCGTCTACGTGAATCTGATAAAGTCCCCTCGTTGGTCATTAATATCCGAGCCTATGGACGTGGCAGCATTGACACCAATGCCGCTCGAAGCACTGCCGGATTTCTGCTGGCTGTTCAGGCCCTCAATGAGCTGGTAAATAATTCAAGTTTTATAATTCTCACAAATATATGTGTGTATAAAATACTATATAGTGGGTCGACTCACCTTGGATCGCAGGCGCTTGAGTTTGCGCAATCGTTCTAGCCAATTCGATGCATATGGATGCTTCTTCTGCACACTTTGGTAGACCAGCGAGGCGAGCTGCAGATAATCCATACAAATAAATGAGTTAACCCATTATGCTCTTTCACAGAAACTCACATTGGCGTGCAGGGCCATTTGTCGGGCCAACAGGGGAGCACTACGATCGGAGACGATCCGGGGCTCTGGATGGCACACGAACTTTGATATTTCAGAGCGTGCCTTCACATACACTCTGTTGGAGTTTAGCTCAAGTGGCTCCACAATTACGCAAGCGTAGTTGAATTGTCCCTGTAAATTATAAACATCAATTAATATTAATTGTACAAAGCTGAAAACGAAACTTAAGAACATATTTAAAGTTAAGGTAAAACTAAAATTAATCCGAATCCTAAGATATTTTCTGTGATATTTCACAATATACTCACGGATATTGTGTTCAGATTATATTCCTCGCCGCTCTCGTTGTAGATGATCTTCACAAAGTCGTTGCCAATATGGCTCTTCTTCAAATTGCAGTTGGGATCGTCCTGCAGATTGGTGGGCATCAATGTGGCGACATGGAAGGTGACCTGTACAGGAATACCCCGAGGGCTACAATGCAAATATGCTGCAAAGAATCTAAAATCTCAGACCACCGACCTGTAGTATGTCATCTTTCCAAATGTAGGCAAACTTGCCATCAGCTCCATTCCTGTCCAGCATAATGAACAGGTTGTTTTGCTCGGCCTCCTTCAGGCTGACCAAGGTGCCAATGTTGCGCAGGAACTCCACATATCTCGAGCTGCCGTGCGAGTTGCGCAGGATCTCCACCTCGTTGTTGCACTGTCCTTGCCCCACGTACAGCACGCCGATCTTGTGCGTCTCGAATGGAGGAACCAGATCGATCAGGCTCACGGCGCTAGCATTTTCCGGTCCCACCTTCAGCGGGACATCCGTGACGCCCAGCTGGCCGGTGGTGTAGAGTTGCAGGAACACGAAGCTGGGGTTCATGCAAAGCTTGGTATTTATGGGCGGCTTGGCGGTGCCGAAGTTCCGGAAACTGCTCGCCGGCGGCGGACATGCACCACTGCCGTTGCTTGGTATTCCCGAAATGGTCTTTGAGCGTCCCCGCATCATGTCGCCATTGCCATTGTTGCCGTTGTCGTAATCGGCGGGCATCACTCCTCCGACATTCGCTCCATTGCTGCCGCCGCCGCCGCTACTAGACTTGGCCAGAGCACCGGGCTGCGGAACGGAGGTGCCACCAAAGCTTGTTAACCTTCCAGTCGTCAGCAAGGGCAGCTGCCCAGGAGAAAGCGGCGGTTTTCCCAGCTTCAAGGTAGATCCTCCACCAGCCTGCAGGGTGCTGCTGCTGCCACCGGCTACATGGCTGCTCACATCGTCCGCCGAGTGCTGCTTGGGCGGCAGAGTTCCACTCTCTGGCTGCAGAGCCTGTACAGCCGAGGGCGGTGTGGAGCCGGCAATCTCTTCCGGAATGGCCTCGCAGCTAACGCGCATATCCTTAGTGCTGTATTGCACAGTCTTCTTTTTTAACGTGAGCTGCGATTGAGGCTCATCAACGGCGGACTTAACAGGCTCTTGGGACAGTGGCATTGGCTTGTTGGTCAAAAAGGACTGCCGCCAGCTGGAACTCATCTCCGGGCTGGAGTTGACCCGACGAACGGGATTCCGCGCGCGACTCTGAGAATCCTCGAAGGCCAACGAATCGTCGTCGGCCTCGCCGTCGCTCACACTACCGCAGAGAGCGGCCTCCTTGCCGCGCTTTCCGGCTGCCGAAACCCGTGGAATAGGAATGGCAGCTGCGGTTGCACTGCTGGACGCATTTCCATTACCATTTCCGTTTCCGCTTTCGCTGCCATTGCCGTTGCCGCCACCCACAGAATGAATCTCCTCCTGTCGCTGAAGGGCACGAGCCTTGGCCACCATCCGGCTGCGAATGGCACTCGCCGCTTGCGGTGCAGGAGCTGCAGAAGGATTTGCCTCCGGTTCTGGGTCGGGATCTGCAATCTGCGGATGAGACGGAGTCTTCTGAATGGTGGTGGTGTCCGGTCCAAATACTCCACCATGTGCCGTTGGCAAAAACAACGAGACAACGTTGTTGAAGGGCAGATCCTGGCCGTAGCAGTCATTAGTGATGGGATTCTGAATGCGGGTGATCCAGGAGACATTGCCAGTTGGCCGGCGGATGAGAATCTCCGCCCAGCCGGTGCAGGCGCGCACACACACCGCCTGCTGTACCACCGAGCCCCCCGACGAAGGACTCATGCTCACCGAGGATTGCGACAAGGAATTGCCAAGGAGCGATGTGTTGCTCCCAGTGTGCGGTCCTTCCTCGCCCAGTCCACCGCTGCCCAGGGCCTCGGGATTCGAGCCCCGACGGGACAACGCGTCCAGCGAGGCGGTGGAACTGTTGGAGATCTGTCGGTGCGGATGGCCTCCCGTGGCTGCGGAGTTCGAGGACGAAGATGAGGTCAGCTCGGTGCTGCCTGCCGATTCGTTTCCGCTGCTATGCTGCAGGCTCACCTTGGTGTAGCGTCTTTCCCGCTCCGGCGACAGTGGCGGAACGGCGGAAGCATCGCTCAAACTCTTGGAGTTCAGGCTTATGCTGGGCGCCTTGCCCAGTTGAGCGCAACGCTCGCAAAGACCGCTGCGCGTCGGGGCCGATGGGCAGCCGGAAGTGGTTATGGTAACCAGATTGTGGCCCACCAGCCAGGTCTGGGAAACACCATCCTTCAGCAGGTATTCGGCAGCAGGAAGACTACACGAAGGAAGTGTTTTCAATGACTGTAGCAAGGTTAGAAGGTAAGAAACTCACCGCTTGGGCATCGACGGGCAGGGCGAATAGGTGTGCCGGGCCAGAAAGTCGAAGCAGGTCTCCGCCAGCTCGGCATGGATGTTGCGCAGTCCGATGTTCATCTGGGGCCGCATTTCCAGGTCGTTCCAGGCATTGGCGTTGTTTCGACTGCCGCCTTCGGTAAGGCTTGTGCTTCGCTTTCTGTTGGACGAGTCCTCGTTGAGGGAATTTAGATTCACAATGTCGCTGGACAGCATCTTGGCATTCGACTGAATCGACTGAAATGAATATATAGAGAATATATAGAGGTATATTTATAGCAGAGAGCCCCGCCAACTTACGTTCTTGATGTAGTTTACGCAGTTCTTGCGCAGCTCGAGCTTGCACTTGAGGAACCATCCGGCAATGATGTGGTGGGCCAGGGACACTGTATAGTGATCGTAGCGATGCGGTTTCGTATACGGAAGGGTGATGGCAAAGACGTACATGTTGTGCATGTTCGTGAAGTTCGCAAAGAGATGCTTGGACAGGTGGATTAGCACTGAAAAATAGATAAGTAACCAATTTGAATTCACAAATGTGACTTGATTTCGCTGGTCAAATTACTCACACGACAGAAACTCTAGAACCGGAGTGGCCAGCGCATTCGTGTCGGACATCTTGCTCATCTGCAGCAGTACCGCCGGCAACTTTCGCATCAGAGCCTCCGGCATCTCCAGTATCAGAATCGTCATCGTGTTGATGCAGACGCTGGCGACGCCAGTGAGAACCCTCGAATTTAGAGCCGTGATGATACCGTAGTGCTGCGGCGGCTGCAGGCTTTCATGGTAGATGACCAGCGAGGCGATAGCGGGCAGGACCAAGGCGTGAAATTCGTCTGTGAGCCGCTTAAACTTATTATTGGTCACCGAGGTAATCTTGAGGAGTGTGTTGGCCATTTCCTCTATATCGTTGCCTTGGATCAGTGCCTTGTTCTGAAGCACTTTTGGTAGCTTTCGGATGACGAGTTGGAACACCACATAGTCAGTGTCTTGCTCCAGGCAGCGCACAATCAGCTTGCACATTCGACGCGTAGAGATGGCCGTGGCGTGCGCCTGCGGCAACAGTGGCGAATCAATGCCCAGATAGTGACTAAACTTGACCACATCGCTGTTGCCGTCTGGATAGCCAATGTGGTAAGAACCATTGGCACGGGCCTGCAGCAGCCAAGAGAAAATCTATAAAAGTGAGTAGGAATTAAGTTAATCGTTAAAATCAAAACAAAGTAAGGAGATTTAATTTTCTTTCCGAAAGCCAGAAGACTATCTGGAGTTGCATTTCGTATCTCTATACTTACTTTAAATCGCACCAAGCTAGTCTGCTCAAAAATCTTGGGCCGGTCGTAATGCAGCTCCAGGTGATCCATTAGAATGTTGAATATCTTCAGGGCGTGGGCAGCTGGCATGCGGTGCAGCTTGATGGCAAATACCTTGACCAAACCATCGACGGCAGCTATAATATCGGCGATTTCCGACTCATTCCTGACCCAAACGTCAGTGTGATCAAACGTGTGATTAAATGGCCGGTTGATGAGCGCCTCCAGTATGTCCAGCAAATCCATGCATCGCTTCGTGTCGCAGTGCGTCGCAAAATTAGCCAGAGCACGGGCGACAGCCACGCGGACAAGCACACTAGGCTCCAGATGGATGTTGGACAGCAGGACGAGCACCACCCTGCTGAGAATCTCCTCCTCGTAACAGGCACGGTTCTGGTCCATAATCCGTACCAGCGCCTCGATCGTCTTGATGCGCACATTCACATTGGACATGCGATAGTAACGACGCACGAACTGGGCTAGCACCTGAAGCCATTCCGGTCGCGTGGCAGTCACGCGTCGGGATCGGTACTCGATGAGGGCCAGAACGGAGGCCTCTGGACGGCGGTCTGCCACCCTCTCGATGAGATCGTAGATGCGCTCAACGTTGCCCAGAATCTGGGAGCGATCCTGCTGCAGCAGCTTTTCTATGCAGTCGATGTTCTCATGAAAATTTATCTGCAAATGATGCAGTCGGTCCTTGTTGATGTTGGTCGCCTCATAGTACTCGATATTGCTGACTATCGCCGACATTATGTCGCAGATGCGATCCCAAATGATCTCGGAAAGCTGCTGCTTGTTAATCACCATGCGAACGCTGAGAATCACCTCAAAGGTAACGATAACTTGTCGACTGTCCAGAGCCTGAAAATTACACGGATAAGAGTCACTCTCCCAATCTACTGGACACAATCTCATCTCTGCTTACCCGAAGGAAGGCTGTCAGTACATTCGTGGCATAGGTCATCGGTGAAACCTGAAAAATAATGTTTGATCCGAAGATGTTCATATTCAGGTGGAAGACAGCACCGCGAAGCATGTGCGCGTCATCGTAGAGGGCACGATCGTTGAGGATGCTGCACATCATCTTCATTGAATGATAGCCCAGCTGTGTGCCCAGCAGGTTTTTCATGATCTGTAAGTAAACCAAACAGCAGTTAGATTGTGTAAGACCTTCGAGAATCCAAACTCCCAGAAAACTGGGTCGTCCCTCTCAGCTTAAAGACCTTGAAATTGTGTTTTTCCACTAAAATGCTCAAATTCAATGATCACATTTCGGGAGTAGGGCTAATCATCACCTGACGGAACAGGCATGTTAAGCGATAAGAGCAAGAAAGGGGGAGTATCAAGCCAGGTACAGACTGAGCAGAATTCTCATTAGTATTAATAGGAAAATGTAGGAGCCAATCTCTGCCAGCGATTGCCAAATGAGCTGATAAATCCCCAGAAAAAGCGAGGGCATAAAAAGCGAAGCATTACCAAATCATCACCGCACTCGACGGAAACTTCAAAAATAAACGCACATCCTACGGAGAATGGAACGTGAGTGGTTTCTCAGCAGAATTACTGAACATTGGATTCAATCTAATCAAAAACTTCTCTACTTCCGCCCAGATCAACTCATATTAGTTGGGCTTCTGCTGGCCGTCAGTGTAGTGGAATCGCTCACAGGGGAGCCGGATATCGGGGCACTTTGCCAGATTTCCGAGCCCTGGCAAATACTACCACACAAGCATCAATGCCAGAGGTTCTATGTGTGCACCGGTGACCAGGAAGTGCCCTTCCAGGAGTTTAGCTGTCCGGCAGAGTATCATTTTAGCAGGGAACTGAAGATATGCGTGCCCGGCGCTTGCTCCGATAATCACTCCTCCTCCACTTGTGGCATAGTAAACCACGTTGAACGGGTTTCACACGATTGCTCGCGATACATGCAATGCTTATCCGGAGGCGCCTATGCTGTGGCAAAGTGTTCCGCCGGAAACTACTTTGATCCTAACCGCAAAGCCTGCCTACCCGTAGCCGTGACAGCCGCTCATCAGTGCAGCTGTGTGCTACCGGATAACGCCACCTTGGCCAACTCTTATGACTGCGAGACCTACTTCCGCTGCCAGTCAGGACAAGCTGTGTTGGTGCAGTGTCCCCCCGGGGAGTACTTTGAGGCCAAAGTGGGCACCTGTCTGCCGGACTACACGGGCATCTGCCTGGAGAAGCCCACAATGCCGCCGCAATTGATGCTGCCTGAAACAGCTTTGGCCTTGGACGAATGCATACGGACGGGAAGTCGCCTGGCGCCACATCGTCGTGACTGTCAGCGATACTATGTTTGTGCCAGGATGAGGGTTATTGAAATGCGCTGTCCCCGAGATCAGTACTTTGATGTGGTGCATCGGTTGTGCAGCCTTGACCGCCAAAGCGAATGCAACGTTTCCACAATGGTTGAGATCAAACAGAAGCAGCCAAATAAAGAGGATCAAGATGTGGAAGATAATGTAGGGTTGGAGCTAGAGTCGGCTGAAGATCTAAGCTTGCCAGCGTTAGAGGTTAATGCCAAGCAGCCGCCGTCGCCGCCGTCGCCGCCGCCTAATGAACGGGATGAAGTAAACCACTACGACAAGTTCTCTTCGAAGTTCGTCTCGCTATAATCAGTTAATTGTATGACATTCATAAATATATATCTTAAACCCAAACTGCAGAATGAACATGTACAACTGCGAATATATTTCAAAAGAGGAAAACGCTCAATGAACTCGAAATATCTTAAGTAAAGCGAATAAAAAGAGTTAATGGGAAGGACTCTCCTTCTATTACAATAACTTTCGAATATGGTTTTAATGTACAATTTAAAGTACATTTTGAACATGTTTCTATTAAATAACATCTTAAAACAGGACTCGAAAAAACTCACCTTAAATGAGGCCGGACAATAGGGCGCATGATTCACCGTCCGACATAGGGTTGTGATGCACTGCGGCAGTGGCTCGCTGGGAAAGATGGTGTAGCCAATGACCATCTCCAGGATTGTCAAGCACTGCAGGCCAATCTCATCAACCGTAACGCTGCAGCTTAGTTCGCAAGCATTCCTTTGGAAAGACAGAACGCTCGGATATTATACTTGCTCCATTAATTAGCACGTAATCTTCACCCACTGCACGATTCCGACGAGAATGTCCTTGTCCAGATGGGCGGCATTAAACTTGATCAGATTGACCAGCATGTCAAGATAGGGGCTCAGAAGATTGGCCTCAGTGATAGCTGGGATCCAGAGAAGCATAAACTTGCCAATCTGCAAAGAGACCATTGAACCATCCAATGAAGCCAGGTTTCACGGCAGCCGTCAATCGCTTACCTTCTCCTCGAAGTTGGTGATGTCCTTCCCATTGTCGGTGAGTGTGTCTAGCAGGTCAAGCAGGTGGCGCAGATCCTCGCGTGCTTCGTGGTTTTGAATGACCAGAAAGAACTTCTCCCGCATGATGGTCAAATTCTTGTACTGTGTGTGAATGAGTCGCTTGTAGAAGCTCAACGCAATCTGACGCGTTTCGGCCGGCTTGTTGGGCACGATGAGATCGTTGGTGAGATTAAACAGAATGGTGATGGAGGTCTGAAAGGAGGGAAATGAGCAGTATTCAACACATTGATTCCCTCGCCAACACGCACCTCATCCAGGTTGAAGCTATGCAGATGCATGTCACCCAGCTCCTTTAGCATCCTGCAACGCTCCGCCACCGGCTGCTCCGGCCGTAGTTCCCTTTCAAACTCCGGCCGTAGGGTCCGCTCTCCCATATATCCTGCGTTATAGTAAATTTGAGCATTTTTAATAATCTCTTTATGTTTCCAATAAGAGTGCGCCGAACTCTTTGTTACCTGCCGGCTTCGTTTTCAGAAACAGCTTGAACTTGGCCTTGTCCTTGGAGCTCATGTTGCCGTGGGCGTGGTCGGTGGATCAGTTGGCGGTGTGTGCGTGGGTGTGGAACCAGCGATTCCCCGATGTATATCCTTATAACAATTTACACACAGAACAGAGAGCAAAAAATCAGCAAAACAGCTGAAACAATCGTGGCAGTGTTACCAGCAGATGCAGGTCTAATAAGATCAAAAGGTTCTTGGCGAAAAATACCAACTGGAGAACGGTTGGAAACTTAAAAAAAAAACTCGATACAGCAAAATGCACATGTATGTATATGTTTACATCATGAATGTATTATGAATATACCTGCACATTTATTTACATTTATTATTTATCCACATTCTGAGGGATTGGATTAAACCAAGCAACACCAATATGGTATGGTCCAGGAAAAAGCGCGTCAAGTATACAAAAAATTAATAATGAAATAATCGGATAGAAAAAATGTATAGAAAATAAGATTAAAATAAATAAATAATATAATAATAAGACCAAAATATACATCATAGAAATAGAAATAGGCAAATGGTGGGCAGTAGGAAGATGCGGCGAAGATTTCTCACATTAAATACTCTGTGCATACTAGGGCGCAACAGCTTAGGCAGCCATGTGCTAGAAGGGGATAATCATCGTACAATATTTTTGGCAAAACTAGTTTTTAAAATTAAATGGTCTTGTAAAAAATGTGCCGCCTCTAGGCCCTTGGTATATTCTCGGTGTAACTTAGTATATTTGTCGGTATAGATTTTTCAGTTAAACTGCGGTCACACTGCTTGCATCATCTACCAGCGCGTCTGTAAAGTGTTAAAATAAATTTTGTACTATAGAATCGCCTTGGGAAAAGTAGTCAATCCATAATAAATATATTTATCGTGTGTCAGCCAGCCTGATTCCGTTTATCATCTGAGCATTTGCCCCGATTGCTTGCAAATAGCAGCTAGCACCGAATTCGGCCCGCTAATTGGTAAATCCGATTTCCAGGGAAGGAGACGCAAAAGGAGAAGCGGAGAACAAAAGGAGGTGGAAAACAACAGTTAATCGTCAAATTTTACGCGTCGAACAAATAGGCAAAGGTGAGCAACTACGCTGTACACGCTCACACACACACGCGCCTTATCGCCTGTGTATGGGTGTGCATAAAAATTAAAACAATATTTGCTCATCCGATTATTACTATAATAATTCGCGTCCATATATTATTAGCAGTGTGCGTGCGCCTGCCCTGGATATCCGAGCTAGTGTGCGGGCGTTTGTGTGTGTGTGTGATGAAATGCAATTTTATCTTGGCATTTTGCGCGCCTCTGCGTTTCGTTACCCTTGTGATTCCGAATCCGATTCCGTTTTGCTTTCCTCCATTCCATTTTCGCTTTTGTTTGGAAAAGCTCTGTCGCCATATTTTCGAACGGTCGCTAACATTTCACTCGTTCCCATCGCTTCGAAAGGTAAACCCACCCACGATGAGCTCCGCGGAGGAAAACAGCAACAGCCCGGCCACCACGCCCCAGGACAACGATCCCAATGAGAAGGCAAATCTTACGGATCTGGAAAAGCTCGAGGAGGAGAAGTTGAAGTCCAAGTATCCTAGCGGAATGCGAGTGCCTGGTGGTCACTCTGCCTTTCTCCAGAAAAGGCTGCAGAAGGGGGTGAGTGTTAAGGGACATTATCCACCTAAAATAGGCTAGCTTACGACAACAAAATCGACGTATGTTCTGTGACAAATTACAGCGTTTACCTACACATCGTCTAGCCTATGACCTTAAGAACTTAAGACAATATATTTCTTTACCATGCCTACGTACACTATAACCAAAATTTCTTTCCGCAGCAAAAATTCTTTGACTCTGGAGACTACCAGATGGCCAAGCAGAAGGGTGGCGGTGTTAAACAAGTCTTTGCCAACAAGGTGACAACCGGTGAGGCGATTCCCACACCAGAAACCGTGCCGGCACGCAAAACCTCGATCATCCAACCATGTAACAAGTTCCCGGCGACGAGCTAATTCACTCACCTCCTCTCGTCACGCCTCCACACCTACACCCACAACCTCAACTGCAGCCAGTTTACCCCGTTCCCACTTCAAATGCTCTATACCTAATTTTAAAGAAAAACCTAAAGCTAAGATGGCTGCTGGCCGGATTTCGCGGAAATTTAATCAGAAAAGAAAAAAAAAAACAGAATTTGTAGTTCCCCCGTAAATTTAAAGTGCCACCCGCACCGCGCAATTTTCTCTGCGCCTTCGCTAGAGGCCAATCAATCTCAAGGTCCCGTCTTCAGTCCATCTCTCAGGCCTGAGAAGCGAAGAAGGAGTTAGTAAGCCTGGGGCAGCGCGAACTTTATTGATTATATATATATTTTTATCCGTGTAACATTAACATAAATTATCCTGATCGTACGTAGTTGTAAGTATTACGAGCATAATAAATTTAAGTTGGAGCCACAGCCACACAGCATTGTTCTCCGTAAATAAGTGGGTTTCCGTGAACAATTTATGATGTACTCTTCTCTAAATGTTAATACTAGGCACGTTTGTAAACATCCGAATAGGTCGCTGCTTGCAAAATATTCAAATTTTCAGGGCGAACGAAGGAATCGATTTTTAAATGAAGCAGAGCGATGATAACTTCGCCAGTATTGAGCTAAAATAAATTGTATGTACGTGCTACTTAAAAATGTGTTGATTTCCTTGGGCGCTAGATCAACAACTGAGGGCAAGTGTTTGTTTAACTGATAAATGCCTGGGTGGCAATCATCTTAATTGATTATTCAAATCGCCCGGCAGGCAATTTAAAATTACAGAATTTCAGTTTAGTTCAGTTCAAAATAAAACTTGCTATACAAATATAGGCTTAAAATGTGCATGTTAAGTTTTAAAACTGTTAATTAAATTAAATTAAATAAATTTACTAAGCAAGTCACCGCCGACATAGCTATAGCGAATACCCCGAGAGGCATGATAAAGAATAGCAATATAGGTGATCAGGAACGGCCACTGGGACGGTAAAGGCGGATGTCAGCTTCAGCCGGATCCACATTTGTACACTGAGGCGGGCATATAGAATCCTTCAAACTAACCATTGGGTGAGCGTGTCATGTACAACAAGTGCTCAATCTGTGGGGGATTCGAACAGTTTATTATTGAATGAGTTTAATTTTCCTTTCACTTACGATTTTGTATTCTGGCGCGCTCTTGTGACGCTGAAAACATCGATTCATCGAGCATCAATTTTGTTTTTAGCGATATATAAATATATCTTCTTATATTATCAACAATAGAGGTGCAGAAACATCGATGGTCGAAAAACATCGATGATATAGAAAACATCGATATATAGAAAATTCGAAAAACATCGATGCATCGATGTTTTTGCACCTCTAATCAACAACCCTAAGAGGAAACCGAAGTTTAAATGCAATTTTAGCATTTCTAGTTGCAATTAAAGTGCTTTTCGAAACTATAACCGTGCCGGTCACTGCTATAGGCCTTCGCGTGCAACTCGGATTCCTGCCAACCGGCCGAAAACACGTTGAAATGTAGATGTCCACCAAGCGGCGGTCGCAGCAGCAGCAATAACAAAAGCAAAAGTGAAATTAACGCCGCAGGAGAAGCGGAACTGCAGTATCTCAAGGCGGCGCCATGGAGAACCTCAAGATAAGCGACAAACTGTTCGAAGATGTGATTTATTTTGTGCTTGGCAACCTGGATGAAGAGGTAAAGTTGCTGCCTGTACTTGCATTGTGCTCCGTGAGTGCGTGTGTGTTTGTGTTTGTGCGTGCGGCTGTGTCTGTGTAAGTGCGCACACAGGGTGCCACGGAGCAATGCGCGCCAATAATGTTGCCGCAGACCACAACACCTCATCTGGTACAGGGTGATTCGGGCACTATGCGGAGTTGCTATAAACCTTACGGCTTAACGTTTATAGCACACGATCACCTGCTTACTGCTTATAAAAAAACTTTTCCTATTGCAGATCGAACGCTTCCTTAAGAGCGGCGGTGCCCAATCGAAGCTTTTCCTATCGGACACAATCACACATCTGATATGTGCCACCAACTATTCGGAGGAGGAGCTGTCCATGAACCTGGACCTGTACAGCGCTGTACCTGTCACGGAGCAATGGATCGTCCACAGCGCGAAGCTGGGGCGAATGGCCTCGACACGGGCCTTCGACCCAAGTCCCAATCAGCTCCGCCTCATGCGGGGCATCCGTGTGGCCATCACAAATGTTGTGGCGGGAGATCGCAGGCGCCTCTATGCCATGCTCACCTACCACGGAGCCGTGGTCACGCACAGCTTCGGGGCCACCAACACGCATCTGGTATGCGGGGCGGCCAA
The DNA here is from genome assembly GCA_018874655.1 of Drosophila diplacantha. Classification (NCBI taxonomy): domain Eukaryota; kingdom Metazoa; phylum Arthropoda; class Insecta; order Diptera; family Drosophilidae; genus Drosophila; species Drosophila diplacantha. The sequence goes on along the minus strand of JAEIIO010002070.1, from coordinate 7,202 downwards.
CGGGGGCATCTACAACAAGGCGTTGGCGCTGCCCAAGAATGCCATTATTATAGTGACGCCGGACTGGGTGACGGACTGCCTTAAGTCCAGGAGCTGCCTGCCCACAGAGCCCTACCATCCTAGGCTGCTGAAGCCAATCGAAAAGCAGCGGACGCAGAAGCAGCAGGCAGCATCACAGCAACAGCTGCAGCAGCAATTCCAGCAGCAACAATTGCAGCACCAGCAGCAACTCCAACAACAGCAGCAGCAGCAGCAAATCCTCCAGCAGCAGCAGCAGCAGGCGGCACAACAACAACAGCAGCAGCAGCAAATGCCTGCCACTTCTTCGTCAACGCTATCGGACATCCTGGGCTTTGGCGAGGACAGTGCAGCTGCCAAGAGCATCGCTAGCATCAAGTCGCAGCTTCAGGCCTCGGCCGAGCAAATACAGCAGCAACAGTTGCCCGTGCCCAGTGCCCAGCAGCAGCAGCAAGTGGTCTTCGTGCGACCTCAGCCGCAGCCACAGCAGCAACAGTTGTTGCAACAGGGCGGTCCTCAAGCACCGGCGCCTCCATCACCACACCCCCAGCAGCAACAGCAATTAATTATACAGCAACAGAAAATCATACCCGCCACCCTGCAGCAGCCGCAGCAGAACCAGCAACAGATCAAGAACATTCTGCAGCAGCAAAGACAGCTGAAGAACGCACAGCAGCAACAAGTTCAGCAGCAGCAACAACAGCAAATACAAATGATTCAGCAGCAGCAGCAACAGCAGCAGCAGCAACAGCAGCAGCAGCAACAACAACAGCAGCAAATTATACAGCAAGAATCACAGCAGCAGCAACAGCAGTCGCCCAGACTGCCTACAACTCCAACGGGACGACAAACACCCCGAACTCCTCAGTCAACAACGCCGCAGCCGGTTCAATCTCCGCAGCAGCAGCACCAACAGCAGATTGTACAGCAGCAGCAGCAGCAACAACAACAACAACAACAACAACAACAACAACAACAACAACAACAACATCAAATTGTACAACAACAGCAGATAGTCCAGCAACAGCAGTCTGTGCCAGTTTCGCCGCAAATCATACACCAGCACTTGATGCGGCAGCAACAGATATTGAATCAGAGCCAAATGCAACTGCAACAGATTATCCAGAGCGGTCAGGCACTGACGCCGCAGCAGCAGCAGCAACAGAGACAAAATCAACAGCAGCAGCAGCAGATTTTGCAGCAGCAGCAACAGTTGCAGATGCAAATCCAACAGCAACAGCAAAATCTCCAGCAACAGCAGCAGCAGCAGGCGCAGCAAAGCCTTCAGCAATCGCCAAGGATGGTGCAGAACCGGTCTCCCGTAATGCCACCCAGCACGCCATCTCCATCGCTTCAGCAGCAGCATCATCCCAACATGTTGCCGCCGCAATCACCGCGCCAGCTGCAATCTCCGGCTCCGCAAATGACGCCACCTCCACCTCCGTCGCCGCAAAGTGCCCAGCAACATTTGCGTCAGCAGCAGGTGCAGCAACAGCAAATCCAGCAGAACCGCCAGCAGCAACACATGTCTCCGCAGCAACAGCAACCGCCGGCGATGATGTCACCACAGCAGCAGCAGCAAATGCAACCCTTTCAGCAGCCCGTCCATCAGCAGCAGCGTATGCAATTGCAGCAACAACAACAATTGGCTCAGCAACAGCAGCAGCAGCAAAGTCCGCAGCAAATATCGGCTCCACAGTCGCCGCAGATTCCTCAAACGCCGCCCATGCAACAAAACAAGCTGCATCACCATCAGGTTGGTGGACAGCCACAACAGCAGCAGCAGTCCTTCTCCCAGCAAAAGCCCATCGATCCCACGGATCCCGTACAGGTGGCCCAGGTGCTCAGCCGATCTGCATTGAGCAGCAACCAGGATTCCCTGATAATGCGGCAGCAACAATTGAAGCAGCAACAGCAGTTGCAGCAGCAGCAGCAAATGGCTCCACAGCAACAACAGCAGCAGCAACAACCGCAGCCCCAGCAACAGCATACTCCGTCTCCGCGACAATCGCCGTTGCAGCAACAGCCAACCACACCAACAATACAACAACAGCAGCAGCAACAGCCACCAAATCCTCAGGTAAGTAAACCTCTTATTGAGCATATTTAAAATACAAATTAATTAAAAACGAGTAGGAAAAACCTAAGAACTGGTGACTATCTCACCAATTTAACCTTTTGAACTTGTCAACAAGATTAGTTTTATTAATACCATTCTATGCCTGTTTTTAGCAAATACAACAAGTTTTGGCCCAGCAGCAGCAACAACAAGTGCTGGTACAACAACAACCCCAGCCTGGACAGCCTCAGCAACAACAGCAACAGCAACAGGTCATTACCCAGCGACATGTCATAAACACATCAACGGCCCAGGGACAACAGATAATCCAAAGTCTTCAGCAGAAGCAACAGCAAATGTTGAATGTTCAGCAGCAACAACTGCAACAGCCACAACAACAGCAACAGCAACTTCCTCAGGTGCAGCAACACCCCCAACAACAGCAACAACAACAACAACAACAGCAGCAGCAGCCACAGCAACAGCAACAAGTGCAATTCACCCAACAGCAGCAAATAGCATTGGGAGGTGGTGGCCAAGTGCGGATTATTCAGCAAACGATTCAGCGGCCACAGCAACAGATTCCACAACAACAACACCAACAGATTCTTGGACAGTTTCCACAACAGCAGCAACAACAATCACAGCAGGTATGCTAAAAACTAACCTTAAGAGAGATAAATGTATTTTGATCTTATTTTAAATTTTATTACTTACAGGCATTGCAACAACAGCCAATGCAACAACAACAGCAGCAGCAGCAACAGGTCCTTGGAGTTCAGCAGCCACAGCAGCAGCAGGCACCGCAGGCTATGCAACCGCAGGGAAAGACCTTTATCATCAGTCAGCAGCACTTCAATCAGCTCAGCTTGGCCCAGCAGCAGCAGATATTGGCTCAGAATCCACAGAGCCAGAACGTTTATGTTGTGAATCAGACGAACATATCACAGCAACAGCAGCAGCAACAGCAATTAGTGCAGCAACAACAACAACAACAGATGCTGCAGCAGCAGCAGATAATGCCACAGCAGCAACAGCAGCGGATGCAAATGCAGCAGCAGCCGCAGCAGATCGTTGTCAATCAACAGATTCTGAGCGATCCACAGCGTTTGCAATACCTGCAGCAACAGCAGCTGCTGCAAAAGCAGCAACAACAGCAGCAGCAACAGCAGCAAATACTTATACAGCAGCAGCAGCAGCAGCAAACTCCTCAGCCTCAGCAGCCCCAGCAGATTCTCCAGCAGAAGCTACCAATCGACCCGCAGCAGCAGCAGATTATGCAGCAAGTGTTGATAACGCAGCAACAGTTGCCTCAACGCACGCCGCCACCACAACAGCAGCAGCAGCAACAACAGCTGCTATTGCAGCAACAATCGCCGCAACACCATCAGCAAATGCCGCAACACTGGTCCCCGCAAAGTCCGGCATCAAGTCAGATAGCGCCCACCACTCCGGGAACGCCCACCAGCAGTGTGGGAATGCAATCGCCGCTGCCCACAACCCCTCAGCAGCAGCCGCAGCAACCGCAACAGTTTATGCCGCGCGGCTTGCGACCGCAGACCTCGTGGCCTGGTCAGCAGCAGCAACAGCAGCAGCCACAAGCTCCGCAGCAACAGCAGCAGCAGCAGATCGTGCTGCCGCCGCCAATCCAACAACAGCAGCAACAGCCTCCGCAGGTGTCACAGCAGCAGCAGCAGCAGCTGATATTGCAGCAGCCGCCGCAGCAACAGAAAATAGTACTGGACGAGAAGACGCACGCGCATTTCATGTCCTTGGATCCGCACAAGAGAGCCGAGTACATCGCCAAATTGAATCAGCAGAGCAAGCCGCGGGTGATGCTGCGCCAACAGGTTGCTTACCAGCCACGACCTGGTGCACCGGGCAGCATAGTCGCAACACGGCCGGCCGGGGGTCCTGTTGTGCCGCCTGGCCACATTATTGTCCAGAGCCAAATGCCACAGGGACTGACGCAGCAGCAGCAGATGCTGTGGCTGCAGCAACAGGGCAAGCGTCAGGTGGTCGTCCGAGCCGGCGGAACGCCTGGCCTCAGTCCGATACAGCAGCAGCAGCAGCAACCGGGAGTGGGAGTGGGGCAACCTACACCGCAACAGCAACAGTCGCCACAGCAGCAGCAACAACAGGCCTTCAATCCCATCAACGATCCCAATCAGCAAATGCTCCTGCAGCGCCAACAACTGCGAGTCCAGCAGATACCCATCCAGCAGCAGGCGCCACAGCAGCAGCTGGGCAAGCAAACGGTGCAGCTCATCACTGGACCCAACGGACAGCTGATAGAGCAGCAGACGATTGTCCAGCAGCCGCCAACGCCAGGAACACCCACCACTCCGGGCGCAGTCCCGGGTCCTGTCCCAGGCGGCGCCAACATAATGACACAAACTTTGGTCATGACGTCAACAAGTGAGTTGATCTACCTTTAATTATTAGTTTATACATTACATAAGCCTGCAATTTTAAAGGAATAGTCATTCCTTACTAACCTTTACCTCCTCTTTCACTCCACTAGCTCCCGACGGACAGCCGCAACAAACCCCGCAGCAAATGAACCTGAAAACCAAGACTGCCTTGGCCAACATGCTGAGCAACCGCTTGGGCAACAATGGAGTACAGACGCCGCAGCAGCAACTAATTCAGCTGCCTGATGGCCAGCAGCAACAGCAACAGATTGTCCAGCAGGTGGTCACCGGAGCTACTCCGCAGCAGCAGCAACAGTTGCTACTGCAACAGCAGCAACAGCAACAGATGGTTGTCCAGCAGCAGCATGTGGAGCCGCCATCGGCAGCCGGGGCTCTCAGGATGATGGGCCAGCAGCATAACGCAGCAGCTGTCGGAGTATCAGGACCTCCGCGAACGCAGCAGGAGTTGCTAATGCTGCAGCAACAACAACAACAGCAGCAGCAGCAGCAGCAACAACAACAAATGCTGCAACAGCAGCAAATGCGCCGAGTGATCGCTGTGCCGCAACAACAGCAGCAGCAGATTCCGCAGCAGCATCTGGTGCAGCAGCAGATCGTTGTAGCTCCGCCGCAGTCCCCGCAGCAGCAACAGATGACCGTGGGCGTGGGCGTGGGGGTGCCAGTGCAGCAGCGACCGCCTCATGGATATATGCAGGCTCGTCCCGGACAGCCGCCTATACCGATGCCGCAGTTTTACGGCCACAATCCCAACCTGAAGCTGCCCGCCGATCTCTTCCTCGTGGGCTGCACCTTCTACATCGTGGAGTACGACGAGACGGACGGCGACGAGCTGCCCATCTGGCTGGACACTATTCGGCAGTTTGGTGGCGACATCGAACGCGTCTACTGTCCCCGGGTGACGCACGTCATCTGTCGCACACAGCGGCATGGTGTGGTGATGCAGGCTCTACGGGATGCCAAGCGCTGCGTCACTGCTTACTGGCTGAGTGATATCTGCCTTAAGCGTCAGCTGATGCCTCCATGGCAGCCGCTTCACCTACCCTTTCCCAGCCAGTTTGGATACCGCAAGCCATTAGAACGGTACATTATCACCTCGGAGGGATTCGACGGCGAGGAGCTGGTTAGGCTGAAGCAGATGGCCGAGGAGTGCGGCGCCATATACACCTCGTATCTGTCCAAGGTGAACACGGTGATCGTGTGCAAGCAGCTCGAGGGCAACAAGTTCAACGCGGCCAAGGAGTGGAACATACCCATGGTGAACGCCCTCTGGCTTAGTGACGTCTGCATCGGTAATTTGAGCGGCCTGTCCCAGTACGATAATCCCAAGTACCAGCAGTACAACCTAATCGCCCCATTCCGCATCGAGTGCAACCTGGTGGCGCATCTGCTAAGTAAGTCTCATTGAGTTAACTTGTTTGCTCTTTGCTAATTTTCAGTTCTCCACTTTTAATAGCGGCTTGGAAAGCACCCATAAACCTTACCCAGGAGGCGCACGAACGCGTCAAGCGTCATCTGTCCGATCCCTTTGGCAACGAGAACAAGCTGAAGCGCCAGAAGATGAATGCCTTCCAGCAGGAGCAGCTGCCAGAGCAGATTGTCTGCGTCGAGTATCCCACGAATACCAAGCCGCCCAAGGTTATCTTTTCCCAGGTTGCCGAAGCCGAAGCCCTCAAAAAGGCAGTGTTGTGAGTAAATCAAATGTTTTTAAACCCTTCGTTTTGAAAGTGTAAAATATTTAAACATTATTTATAAATCAATCTTTCGAATTTTCTTTACAGAATTTTGGGCGGAATCGTTGTGGAGAGTCCAGCAGACGCCACGCATTTGGTGATGACACGCGAGAGTCGCACCTGCAAGCTTATTCAGGCCTGCTGCCATGTGGACTTTGTGCTCAAGTCCAGCTGGATTGTGGAGAGCGCCAAGGCGGGTAAATTCGTCCCAACCGATCCGTATCGCATCCAGCACATACCGGTCGACGAGAATCTGCAATTCAATTTGAACACCGTCCTGTGCGCCCCCACACGTTCCACGCTATTTGCCGGCAAGTACTTCTATGTGACGCCGGATGTGTTCCCAGCCCGCGACGAAATCATTCGGATGATCGAATCGTCCGGCGGCAAGGTGGAGGCAAAGCGACGGACCGGTGCTGCTGTTGCCGAGGCGCACGTCCAAGCGCCGGATTCATACATCATAGTGACCTGCCCGACGGACATGCATCTTTGCGCGGATCTAACGCGACATGGCAACCCAAAGTGTCACATCGTGTCCACGGAGTTCGTGATGAGCTCCATACTCCGCCAACAGCTCGAAATAGAGCCCAACCTCATACCCTACTTGTACAATAACAACAATGTGAATAGCTGTAATAGCAATAAGTCCTAGCGCCGTGTTTTCTGGTTGCTGTAGAGCTGTCGAGAATAGGGCTTCTGGACGAATCAAACAAGAATTTATGCGAGCTGTAATATACCTAAGTAGGTAAGAGTGTAGGGTCGAAAATGGTAGTTTTGATACGCGCGAATTGCAGAAGATTATCGGTAAAATGTCATTGACTGACTGAATCAATTAGCTCTAGCCTGTTCCAGTTTTTTATGATATACCAACAAACGAATCTAGTCCACAGAATTCGTCAATGCGTCGTTCGGGCATGCAAATATAGATACCAGCATATCGGTTACTCTGGTATATTATAT